>JAHLJT010004298.1:0-32500 GCA_031308135.1 Acheta domesticus
GCCAACGATGTTTTAGAGCCTGGACATGCATTAATCTCGAGCTAACCAACGCGTAATTGAAAAAACTTTTCAAAGAGGATGTACTGGATCCTTCATCCACTAAATTTGAAGTAGATCCCCACCTTGATGTAGATGCACTACATAAATTAATAAAATTTTGTAGAAGTAGAAAAATAAGTACATGCTTCAGTGCATGATTCAGCTGCATTTGTACCAACTAAATTTAAAGAAATGAGCAGAGCAGGAATGAATTCAATTAGAGCATTTACATCTTTCATACGGGCTGAAGACCTGTGTAAAGACCGCACAACATTATGAACAACGTTGTCGTAGACTGACACCACGACAATATATTAATGTCCAGTTCGTTAATCTCCATAAAATTACATACAGCTTCAAAACTCTTTGATTTATGGGCCTGTGTTTGGAAGGAATTCCAAAAAATGACTCCCACATGTCTAATAAACATATAAAGAGAGTTGATCCACGTGTCAATGTCTGGTGTAGAGTCCACAATTATGGAAGAATACTTGGCACTTCGAATATTTCGGAGAATCTCATCTTTAACTGCTTTAGCTAATATACTTATTAGTTCTTCAACCGTCTGGTGGATAAATGCGATGTATTTCCTTTTCCGCAGTTACCAAATTTTTGTATGTGATCTGCTAAGAAGTGGTCATATTTTCGTAATTAACTCAAAACAACATTATGTTATTACCATTTTGATTATTTCCCAACTTTTCGACATGTCATCTCAAAGGAAGCCCTCTTGAAACAAAGAGTTTTTATTACTAAAATAGACACGCTTAAGAACATTCCTCCTATAAGTTGCCTCGATTCAAACTTGTTCAAGACAGTTGCTTATTCACTTGGTTCCAGTCCGCTGTCTATTTTCAATGCGGACGTACAGTTTCTATGACAGTAGAATTCTCATATATCTTTAATTTGGTATGCGCATTTTTCCAATCATTGAATCCCTCGGTGATAATTTTGTTTCTTACTTCTGAATTGCTTGAAAAACAGTAGACAAACAACCGCAGAAAACAGTTCCATTGCTCTCAGAAGTACAACAAGCCACTTGCGGAGGCATTGTTTCTTTACTGATATGCGTATACTCAACATATCAACGTTAAGTAACGAATTTTGACATCATTGTACTCTTTCCTTGATTTAGAAAAGTCAGCGTTTTTGTTTTGTTCAAACCCATGCTTGGCAACATAATCACGATGTAGCTCATTAATAGACCACAAAGCTGGATCACTTTAACCACAAAAACGATCAGTAGAAGTGATGGTTTCGTCAATTTTATGTTCTTGCAGTTGTGTACATTCGGTAGAAAATCCTATATTAATTAAAAAAGAAAATAATAAATCATTATGATAATGTATTGTAATATTATACACATATTCTAGAAAGATTATAATATATGTATATAAATATATATATATATATATATTTACATATATATAAAGGCTTAATTAATTATACAAAAAATGCTTAAACTATTTACATCAGTTGAATCGTCAGACTCATAATCAATGGCAGTTATATTTTCAATTGCTCGAGGAAACATTTCGTTTTTAGCTGTTTGGAACTTTGCAGCATCATTCAGTGATAACCCTGAGCTAAATAAAAGAGTCAAAATATTATATGTATTATTACATATTATATAAAACATATAGTGGGAACCAATCCACCCTATAAGGAAGAAATAAGATGAAACAAACAGAAGGATAGCAAGAGAGATAAGGAAATTAAGTAACATTAGGAGAAAATGTGAAGATCAGAAAAAGAATGATTTCCCTAGCCTTGAAACCTAATAGCGTCGGGGTCGAAAAACACAAGGGGTCAATAGAGAAACCAAATAGGAAAGAAAAATAAGAAAGTGTGACATAAGTAAGTGGAAGCAATGTCACACTAGGGGCCACTCCTCCTTTCTCCGGGCTTGGGACGGCATGTCCAAGCTGTCGCCACGCTACTCAGCCCACTAGCGACGCAAAAAGCGTCGCAAGTACGACGAAACAGCAAGGCAAAATCCAGACGGGCACAGGCGGAGTTTTCCCTGTCCGCCAACGATCTCGAAAATGGAGGGCGGATGAGCGGACAGGGTTTAGGGTTAGGTCGCTCACCTTGGGAATTAAAAACTCCCTAAAGAGTGATCCGGGGAGGGGGGCCTCGTAGCCATAGAGGAGGCAATCCCTCTAGGGGAGAAAAACCCCGAGTGTAAATCCTGGTCCTCCAGGTTGGGGGTTGGACGTAGGGCCAGCACCCCTGCTCCTGGAAAAACACCCCACCGCTTCCGAACCTAGCAATAGAAGAAGCCGGACTCTCAATCGACGACGACTTGGCGATAGAAAACGGACAGTGAATATTGGTACATGGAATATTCAAGGATTGCGAACTAAAAAGGTCGAAGTCTTGCAGAAATGAAAAGATTTGACTATGAATATTGTCGCTCTTACTGAGACAAAAAAGAAAGGAAAAGGTACTGAAGATTTAGATGGTTTTGCACATATATATATAGCGGAGTAGATATAACTAAAAGAGCTAAAGCAGGTTTCCATTTTGTTGAAAAGTAAATGGGCACGAAATATCAAGATTGGGAGGCTATCAACGAAAGAATTATTAAAGTAGAGCTTGTACTGAAAGGATATAACATTGTAGTCATTGGCGTATATGCACCATCAAATGATGAGACTATTAAGGTTAAGGATGAACACGATGAACTATTGGGCCAAATTTTGGACAACATCAGTAGCCGAAAGGAAATAATCTTGCTGGGGGATTTCAATGCTAGAGTTGGTTCGAAAATAAGTGATGCAACTGTAGGACCTTATGGAGAAAATCAGGTAAATAACAATGGGGAAAGGCTAATTGACATCTGCCAGCAGTATTCCCTGAAAATTCGGACATGGATTCTACCCACATAAAAATATCCATAAATTTACCTGGATTCAACCTACTCTTCATCTACAATCAATTATTGACTATGTGATTAGCAGACAAAATACAATGCTAAAATTTCAAGATGTCAGAGTATATAGAGGCGCAGAATGCGGAACGGATCATTACCTCGTTAGAGCAAAAATTGTTCTCCCATGGAAAGTGTCTACCGAGATGCGTTGTGAAGATGATTATGGATGTGATATGCCAAAAGCCGTTCAGTATAATCTTCAATCCCTCAATGACGATTCTATTAGGTTTTTGTACAAAGCTAGACTGTGTTCCAAACTGAACGATATAACCTATTCTGATGCAATAAATATGTACTATGGTATAGTAAGATGTGTCAGTGAAGCCGCATTAGAAGCTCTTGGAGAACTGCCAAAACCTAATAAAAATAAATCGTGTAAAAATCCTTGGTGGAATGATAATGTGGAGAAAATCGTAAATAAGAAAAAGGAAGCTTATAATACATGGCTGAGAACTAGGAACCATGAGGATAGAAAATACTATTCGCAGTGTTGTAAGGAAGTAAAGAAAGAAGTAACGAAAGCCAAAAATGAAATGTGGAATAAAAAATGTAAGACTATTGATGAGCATATAGGATAAAGAAAGTCAACTGAAGCATGGAAAACACTAAAATCTCTTAGATCAAATAGAAAGGAGACTATGCCCATACGTCTTATTCCCTTAAAAGAGTGGAAAATTTATCACCAGAAGCTGTTAACTGAAGATCGTCCAGAATTTATTACTCAATTAGACAATGAGATAAGTTTCTCAGATCAGATTTTTACTGAAAATGACGTCATCTTAGTTAAAGAGATAAAGGAAGCTCTTAGCTCCGTGAAAAATGGACGCTCGCCTGGACCGAACGGACTCCACATAGAACTTTTTAAATATGGGACGGACTTGCTTCACGAGCTGTTAGCGTATGTTTTCAGCTGTTTCTTGAGGGATCAAATTGTGCCCCTGAGTGGAAAACTGCCTATATCTCTAACATTTATAAGAAAGGAGAGAGACGAGTTTGCTCCAATTACAGAGGAATAAGCGTGACTAATTCTCTTTCAAGACTATATGGCAAAATTATAAAACAAAGAATTGAAAATCAGATACACGAGCTAGAAGAACAAAATGGATTTCGTGCCGGAAGATCATGTATGGATTGTGTTTTCTGTTTAAAACAACTTCTGGAGAAACGGTTAGCAAGAGACCTTGAAACCCATTTGGTCTTCATCGATTTAGAAAAGGCATATGACAGTATTCCCCTCTGCAAATTGTGGTTAGCAATGAAAGCAAATGGAGTTAGTGACCTACATATAAGAGCAGTGAAAGTACTGTATGTTAATTGTACCAGTAGGGTGAAGGTAGGTGGAAGAATATCTGAAGAATTCCCTGTCACCAAAGGTCTGCGACAAGGATGTGCAATCGCTCCTACACTCTTCAAAATATATCTAACATCTGCCCTAGAGAGATGGAGGCGAACTTGCGCGAATATGGGAGTTTCAATCGGAACGGATAAACTGTTCACTTTGCTTTTTGCTGACGACCAATTGATATTGGCAGAAGATGAAGATGATATACATTACATGTTGAGGAAGCTGTTTGAAGAATACCAGAAATGGGGGCTAACAATAAATATCTCTAAAACTTAATATATTGTAGCTGATAATGTAAACAGAAATTTGATGCTAGAAGGTGGTATTATTAAAGGAGTCGATAGCTTCAAGTACCTTGGAGTAATGTTTACCAAAAATGGTAAAAGTAAAGCTGAAATTATTGAAAGAATAAGAAAAGGGAAACAAGTTACCAAACAGCTGCATAATACCATATGGAGCCCACAAATAAGACCGTGCACGAAGATAAAGATATACAAGTCTATTGTAGAGAGCATTGTTACCTATGGAGCAGAAGTGTGGGCAACAACGGAACAACTAAAGAAGAAATTAAGAGCAACAGAAATGGGTTATTGGCGACGTTGTTGTCAGCTCACGATTCAGGACAAAATCAGGAATGAAGACGTGCTTGCAAGGCTAAACATAGGGACCACAATTTTAGACACTGTGGAGGCAAAGTGCCTCCGATGGTATGGGCATGTGCGTCGAATGGATGAGGGAAGGTGGCCGAAAAAAATTATCGAATGGACCCCTGCAGATAGAAGAAGAAGAGGGAGACCGAGGACACTGGAAGGATGCAGTAAATAAAGCGATGGACGGAAGAAACCTGCAAGAAAACGGCTGGAAAGATCGCAGCAAATGGAAGCTAGGATGCGATAAGCGACTCTAAGTTGCAATGAACTCGCAAATAATAAAATAAATATAAAATAAAGTTTAGTAACATAATTGTAGTAACATATTTTACGCTAATTTATTTAAATTCTATATTTAGATATAGTTCATTTTAACGAATAAAACAACACGTCAAGTATATTTAGTTTCTCGTCTTATGACCGTCGTCGAGTAAGGACGTGCCGGAGCGCAGGTAGCGAAACGGGGTGCATAGCAGGTGTCTGGTGAGCAGCGAGCGGTGAAGTTGAAGCAGAAATCTTCCAGTTTCTTTCTAGGCAAGTAAACTTATTCTTACTTTTTTCTTCCATTTTTACTATCTCTGAGTTAGCGATATTTTATTTGTTTTTTATATCCCAGAAATAATAGTTAATTTGTAAATTTTTTTTTCTTAAAATTCTAACTTTGTCTCTTCTCATTTTTGATTTAAGTCAGGAATAACACACCTTTTCTCTTAGTTCTATTATCTTTATTTCATCCTCTTTTTTTCTTTATTTTAATAGTTTTTACTCTACTTAACACATACTTTTTTTCTCTTATTTTTTCTCGGTCTAGCTTTCAGCCTAGAACCTTGTGTTATATTAGTGTGTTTTCATTTCTCTTCATTTTCTAATATACGTGTTTGTCTGTGTTTTTCTCGTCATGAATCAAGCCGCGAAGAACCTTCTGGCAAACGAAACCTTTATCGCTCAAGTGAGCGAATCTGTTGCTGCCCGGATAACGCAGAGCGTCCAGGAGATTAACCAGGGTCTCATCGAGGCGCTTCGGGATGAGCTCTCGAAACTTCGGGAGACCATCGAGCAGCAGAACCGCATCATCAACGAGCAACGGCAGGAGATTACGGCGCTAAAGATGGCTAATATGGAGAAAATGGACGAGCTGGAGCAGTATCAGCGGAGAAATTCCCTTCGCTTCTTCGGCATCAGTGAGTCCAATAACGAAAACACTGACAATAAAGTTATAGAGGTGGCTAGGGATATTGGTGTTAAGATTACGTTGGAAGACATTGATAGGAGCCATAGAGTAGGTCCTAGGGCTGATGGCAAGTGTCGCCCTATTATAGTAAAATTTGTTTCATATAGGAAAAGGGCTGAAGTTTTTCAAAATAAAAGAAAACTTGTAGGTAGTGGGAAAGTAATCAGGGAAGATTTAACAGCACGTAGATTAGAAATGCTAAGAAAATGTATTGCAAAGTTTCAACTGAAAAATGTATGGTCTTTTGATGGTGCGATATTTGTAAATACCGCTCAAGGGAAAAGACGCATCACCCGAATGTGTGAAGTTGACTCGCTACCTGTAAATGGCGCTCAACTTTAACATTTGTTTTCAAAATTGTCTCTTACGTTTAATTTATTATTATTATTATTTAATTCTTTACTTTTAATATATTATTTTTAATTTCTTTCTCCTGTGAAGTACACGCTTTCAGATACAATGTCAGAACTTTGGCAACCTGTAGATGACGAAGTCTTGCCGGAAACCGCGCCCCTTGACATTCCTGCTGGCACTGGCCCCAGACCGGCGTTAATCTCTATACCTACCCTTCGGAACCCTGCTACACTCTCAGGTCTCAACGCGTCCATTTCGCAATTTCCTCGTGGCTTGTCTGTCTTTCACATTAACGCCCAATCTATAAGGAGACATCACTCAGAAATTGTTCATGTTCTTTCTGAAGCTAGCGCACATGTATTATTAATTAGTGAAACGTGGTTGAAATCTAACGCATCCTCTGATATTATTTCGATCCCTAAATATAAACTACTACGAAATGACAGGAATATAATAAAAGTTAATTTTAAAGAGAAATCCGGTGGGGGTGTTGCTATGTTTGTTCGTGATGATATAATTTGCAAAATAATCAAAACATCTACTTCAAACTCACCGAGCTTGGAATATATGTTTGTTGATATGATGATTGGCACAAAACATTTACTTGTCGGGGTTGTATATTGGCCTCCAAATACGGGAACGTTATTAGAATTAGAGGAATCACTTTCAAAACTCACAGATAAGTATCAAGATATTATTATAATGGGGGATTTTAATTGTGACTTAAGAAATCCTGTCACAAAATCTGCCACTAATTTTATTCATACCTTCAATTCATATAATCTGCAAATATTGAAATTGAATCCTACTCATAGCTCATCTAAAACGGAATCGTGGATTGATCACTTGATTGTCTCAGATATTTCTAAAGTATTACTCTATGGTCAGTTTCCTGTTCCGGGTATTTCAAACCATGACCTACTCTTTGTTGTATACTCGGTTAAGTGCACTAAATAAAAAATAAAACAATCCATTATCGTGATTACAAAAATCTTGATCTTGCAGCATTTCAAGTCGACAGTGAGCGTGCACCTTGGCACGAGGTTTACCAACAATATTCACTAGACTCTAAAGTAAATGTGTTTAATGGTATCATAACGGACATTTTTAACAAGCACGCTCCATGGAAAACTTCTCGTGTCACGCGGCCTGCTGCTCCATGGCTTACAAACGAATTAAAAGTTCTTATGAAAGATAGAAATTCTGCATACAGTCGTTTTAGAGCTACTAAAACCGATGAAAATGAAAAAGAGTACAAAAAATTTAGAAATTATGTAAAACAACAAGTCAGAAACGCTAAGATTCGTTTTTATCATAATCTTTTCCAAAAAAATTCCAGTACGAAGGGAGTATGGAGCACGCTGAAAAACTTAGGAATTTGCAAACGTAAGTCAAATGACAGTTCATTAGAAATTCCATTAGATGACCTAAATGATTATTTTGCTTCCGTTGCACATCCAATAGACCCTATTATTAAAGAAAAGTCACTACACTTTCTGGAATCACAAGCGCCACCCCGGGATGATAGCTTCTATTTCAACAATGTTGATTGCCAAGAAGTCGAAAAAATAGTGAAGGTACTCAAGTCAAATTCAAAAGGCTCTGACGATATAACGGCCAAGCAATTAAAATTAGTTTTAAAAGACGCTCTTCCAGCACTTACACACATAATAAACTCTTCTTTAACAACCGGATACTTTCCCCAATTGTGGAAACTAGCTTACATACATCCCCTTCCCAAATGTATAAATTCGTTAAATCCTTGTGATTACCGACCAATCAGTATATTACCAACATTATCCAAAGTCCTAGAAAAAATTGTACGTCAACAAATAGACAAGTATCTCGCCATAAATGATGTTCTCAATAGTTTGCAATCTGGTTTTAGGAAAGGTAGAAGTACGCAAACGGCCTTGTTACGAGTCACCGAAGACATTCGTCAATCTCTGGATCAAGGCAATATAACAACATTAACACTTTTAGATTTTAGCAAGGCCTTCGATTCAGTAGACCATGACGTGCTTCTGGCAAAATGTAAATGCCTCGGTTTTTCTGATTCTACCACGATAATAGACAACAGGCTGTAGTTGTTGAGAATACTTTTTCGTCCCCTAAGTCAGTTTTACGCGGAGTACCACAGGGTTCCGTACTAGGTCCACTTTTCTTCTTGATCTATGTTAATGATATCCCCTCTGTGCTATCAATGTGCAGTCATCATATGTATGCAGACGACTTACAGATCTATGTCAGTGGGAAACCTTCGGAAGTGGCTCATTTAGTTAGTAAAACAAATCACGATTTGGCGTCTTTACTTGAATGGTCAGTGAGAAACGGCCTTAAGCTAAACCCATTAAAATCTCAATCAATTATAATTGGGTCCTGCCGGTCCCATAAAACACTTCAAAATCTAAAAATTCCTGATATCATTTTGGACAACACTACTGTTCCTTTCTGCTCTCAAGTTAAAAATCTTGGTCTGACCATCGATCAATTTCTAAATTGGGAACCTCATGCTCGGGACACTTGCCGCAAAGTGTATGCCTCAATGTACTCACTCAAATGTGCTTACAAATGCCTTCCACCCAAAACCAAAGAACTTCTAGTAAAATCACTCCTGCTCCCCCTGCTTGATTACGGTGATATCGTGTACGGTAACATAAATAAATCAACCGCTGATGCTCTTCAAAGAGTTCAAAATGCATGTGTTAGGTTTCAATACAATATCAGAAAGTATGATCACATATCGGGGTACTATAAAGCAAATCATTTATTAAACTTGAAAGGTCGACGCCTGTTTCATAGTTTGTGCCTTTTCTACAAAATATTAAATACGGGTGTACCTGCTTACCTCTCTTATAAAATGTCTTATCTCAAAACCAAAAGATTCCAGAAATCCTTGCTATGCAATATTCCTAAAAGCAACACCAATTTTTATAATAAATCTTACTTAGTAGCAACGACCCGAGAGTGGAATAACCTTCCAGAAAATGTTAGGAAATGTAAAACATTGCGATCATTCAAAAAACATTTAAATACTCTTCTACTGAGCTAATAATGTACGATGTGAAAGTGTGTACTCAATATATTATTATTATTTTAATTTTTATTTATTATTATTATTATTATTATTCAAAATTGTACGCTAAATGTAACATTTTATATGACATTTTTAACTTTTTTATTTTGTATTTTCTTATACTTCTTAGGTTAATTCTTAATTTAATAAACAACAGTATAATTAGTTTAAATTAAGTTTAATATAAGATTAGAAAGTTGTTTTTTTTTTCAAATTCATTCCAGCTAAACTTGTCATGGCTCTGACTGAATGCGTCTTTTCCCTTGGTACATGTTGATGTAATTAAAATCGGCCCTAAGCCGTCGTCCTGGCCGGGTGGTTGTGTGCATTCTCATTTATTATTTTTTTAATGAGTTCTTTAATGGATTGAGATTTTCTTGCTAACATTTTGACGCGTATGGGTTAATATTTTCTTTTCTCTCTTTCATAATTTATTTTCGGGCATCTCTTTAATGTTCTCTTGTGTCAGTAAATGCTTTATAAATTATTTTAAATATTTTTATTTTGTTGCCTCAACGTTGAAGAGCATGCACACTTCCTTTGTTTTCCCTGGTTTTCCCCGGCCGTTTAAGGTAAATGCTGGGACGTTGTGTTTTTTACTTTCATTTTGTGAGCCCAGGGGCAAGACATATCTAAGTTGTATTTTATTTAATTTACTAAATGTACTGTTTCAATTTTTATCTATATATGAATTATTACGTGGTTAGGCGGAAGAGCGGGCCTGATGGCCCGAGTCTCGCCACATAAATAAAGTCACTATTATTATTATTATTATTATTATTATTATAGTTTCTAATCATTTTTCTAAACATTTTTTTGCATTTTGAGAATATTTTAGCAACACAACTTGCATTAAAAATATATTAATGTTAACATTTAACACAAGTTATTAGTACATGGAAAAAATATACAAGCTGAAAACTAAAAATGTTTATCTAATCTATATTGTCACACCCAAGGTTCGTTATCGAGCCACTACGGTGGCATCGATTGTCAACCACAGCGTCGAGCTCCGGCGGCGTGGGTGTGCGCCGAAGTCAACGAGGGCGGCCCGGGCCTAAGCTCAGTCGGCCAACTTTGTCACCTGCTTAGAATCTAACTCGGATGGAAGGAGTCGTAAGGCGTTTGCTAACTACAGAAACAATTCAGTGGTTGGTAAAGCAAATAAAAAGGTTTATTCCCGCTAATAATAGGCCGGGGAAGTTACAGTGATTCAAAGAGTTAAGAAAGGCCCTACCTGATGAGCTCAGTTAGAAACGAAAGAAAAAATGAGATAAAACTTAAATCTAAAAAAAAGTAAAGAACGAGAATTACAATCAAATTCCTTTACAGGCCCAACAAACTCTAGGCCATTCGCCTTCTGGCTGACAATAATGAGGAAACAAGTGCCTAAGCGCGGCACAGCAATGCACAATAGTTCTTTGGCGGTCGTTGACCGAAGTTTATGCCTGAATGGGGCGGCGTGTAGGCGGCCCTCGGCGGCGGCGGCGGGGGTCGCGGCGGCGTCGGCTTCTCTCCGTCTGGGTCGGCGGCTGAGATGGCCCTGCCAGGCCGAGAAACGTCCTTCCACAATAGCTACCAAAGGAGCGGCGGCGGCGACAGCGGCTGCGGCGGTGACGGCGGCGGCGGCGACGGCGACGGTCAGCTGGCCCGGATCGTGAATGATCGCGAATTCCGTTCACACAAATCAGCAGTTCTTACGGAAAGTTCTCTGGAGTTTTCACGGTCACGAATCTCGGAGAAAACTAGTCACCGGTCACTGCCCGCGGCAGAGCTCAGAGTCCACGAACTAAGTCCCAAAATAATAATTCTCCCTCGAACGCGGCGCCGGAGCTATCACTTACTCCGCGGCGCTCGCCACCCAAGACAAGTCGAGTAAACGTAGTGTTCGAACGCGGCGCCGGAGCTGTTACTCGCTCCGCGGCGCTCGCCCCCCCCAGCTCAATCGAACAAGAAGAAGTGATCTTCTCCCCTACGCCGCTAGCGTGGAGGTGTCCTCGTTCCGCCACCCCGAAAATTCAAAAGTGCCCCAAAATCGCTCCCACCCCACGGAATTTTGCCCCTGATTGGCTAAGTGCTACTACGCCGTAATTTTGTCCTCGGCCAATCAGGTCCGGTGATTCTAGGAATTTTCCGTAGCCCTATCTCTGTCTGGAAAACGCTCTCCGTCTGACTTCGGAAGTAGGTCAGTAAAGGGTACGCGGAATGTCCGTTGGGACCCCCGGAGAAAGCTGCGAAGGACGGCCTGGGTACTCAGTGCGCATGATACCCGGAACGGCGGGATCGGCACACGTCTCTAATCTCTTCTTCGGCGCCCGGGTGCGTGACGGGATGAGGGTCGACTCGCGGACGATGGCCATAAACTTTAGAGGGGCGCGTGCTGTCATCCCTTCCATTAGCGGAGGGGGCGCGCCGACCCGGCTGGCGGCGGCGGGAGGTGGACGCCTCGCATCGACAGTTATTTGTGAAATTTAAAAAATATTAAAAATAGCGTACCGCTACAATATGTTTATACTAACTCAATAATAGAATTGTCGAATGAACTGCAGCAGTGATGAGTTTCATATATAGGTTTAAAGAATTCATTTTTTTTTTTTGTATTGTCAATTTCATTTTGACATTTCTCTTCCTTTTTCTTTTCGGATTTTTGCATATTGACTTCCGCTGAGCCTTTTTCGATAACCACTCATTTTAAAACTTCAAAATATCATTTTTACTCAGCAGACTCTGACAATAAACGATACACAACAATAGTAACAAAAGAAAGAAAAGGGTTATTTCCACAGCCGTCTTCTAGAACTTTCACTCAAGAAGTAATAGATGTCGCTACTTTCTATATAGCGCAATATGAATGCATGGCGAAATTCGTCAGCGATTTCTGATTGGCTAATTCAAACTCCTGACTCTAAGAACGTAATTCTTTCTGCTCAATCCACCAATCAGAAGTCGTTGACGGATTCTTTTCATGTATTCTGAAACATTGAAAATGTCTCCATTTGAAATTCAAACTTAATTTATAATTCAATGTTGAGGTTCGGCTTTAGTTTCGTTTAAATCATTTTTTAAAATAAAAATATTGTTTATGCTCCTATAGTTTTTAGAGAACCTTAATTTTTTTTAGAAAATATCAAGAAAATTTTGCGTATTTGAAAATTTGCCGCCGTAGGCACGTGCCTACTGTGCCTATGGGTAAATCCACCTCTGCACACACACACACACACACACGCACGCACGCACGCACACACACAAACACACAAACACACACACACACACACACATACACACTCACACAAATACACTGTAACAGCTGTCGTTCTTGACGCTTATCTTCAACGGCAACAATCACCTCTTCGATTCAACTTTGGCACTTCATAGGAAACAAAAACTGTTTTATGGCAAACTTCTCAACCTCGATTAACTCGTTATTGCAGACCAATTAATCTTCAGTTCTGTATATAAACAGCTCAGCTAATTAAATAAGAGATTACTATTATTCGTCATTGAAAAAACAAAATAACATTTTTTTAAAAACAGACCATACATCGCAATTGGATATAATCAGTGTTGTCCGCTGATTCCTTAACCCCGTTTTATTCTACAGAGGTAGTTTATTTATTTTTTAACCTGAAGTTTGTCTTTCCAAACATCTATAAAATTATCTGGTTCAATATGTTCGTTTAATTCCTAAAATTTCCTCTTTAGGGTTATTTTTTACTTTCACTCAAAATTTAGTACATATCGACTCAACATATTGTTAGTACAAATATTTGATGAATATATTACAGAACGTATTAATCTTTTTTGGAACGTGGTAACCTTTTTTTTACATCCCTCTTATTTTGATCACCTAAGGCTTGGATTTACAGATACTCCGCGCGAGCAAACACGATCCAATTGATTCCGTGAATATCGGAGTGTTAATCATTTAACCATGCTAATCGTTTGTTCACAATAGCATTTTTCAAGCATGGTAAAGTGAAACAAAAGCGCCGCCGCGAGACAGGATGGCTGGAAAGAGCTATTCTCCCGCTTTGGCCAGAGGCCCAAAAAGTAACAATTTTTAGTACCTAAATAGCTTTTCAAAAATGTTAAGCTAATATATGTATTTTGTAGGAAATTGTTTCTACTTTAATTTTGTAAATTACAATTGTTTCGATAAAACTCATAGTTTTGAAGATATAAGCGAAAAACTAAAAACTGTGAAAATTTTTTAGGTTATCTTGCAACTTTCTCTGTGAAGCCGACCTTTTTTGAGGTGGCAAACATCAAATTCGAATTCAGCACCTTCGAAAACAGAACCGTTGAGGAAAAAGCTTCCGGATTTTTTTTCCTGGGTCAGATACCACTTTACTGGACTACTTCCCGAATTTAGATGAAAGGATATGCCATGTCACAAATACGGGTTTCACTACATTATTAGATTTATTTGCCCAAAGGATATTGGCAGATACCTCTGATAATCAAGGCTAATCAAGAGAGCAGCGTTTATTACCCCGAATGGGATATATTTACCAGTAGGGGCCGTCCATAAATTACGTAACGCAAATTTCGAAAATTTTCAATATCCCCCTCGTAACGCACTTCCCTATCTCTATGTAACGCAGTATAACGCTGCCCCAGCCCCCTCCCTCCTTTAGCGTTACATAATTAATGGATGACCCCTTATGTAATCCATTGAAATATGTATATAGAAATGTCAGGCTAACGCAGTGGATGTTGTATTAGCAACAACAGAGGCGGGATTCAGGGGGGGGGGCAACTGCCCCCCCCCAATCTTGGGACAAATTTAAACAATTATATTTAATTTTATTTCGCGGATCTTCAAATTTATATATAAAAGATTTATTTGTTTCTGTATTTTGAGAAGAATAAGTATTTTAACTTGTCACGAAACTTTAATCATAATAATAATTAATCCAACAATAATTTTATTAACCTGAGCTAATAACATACATTAATAAATTGGTGAACTTTAGTTCAGTATTATAAAACACGCGGGATAATGTTCAGCGTTATTTTGAATATCCCTTATTAATACATCCTCTTTCAATTATATTTTGCTTTGAAACGTTATTTACTTGGAAATTAAACAGTTTCATGCCTAAAATCATGTCATAACTAGACCTTGGATTTTAGGACAAATGCCTATTTAGTTCCTTTAGGATATTGTGAAAAATAATTACAGATGTTTACGAATCATGAGAGAATTACCACTCTCGGGCTACAGTAATTGCGAATGATTTATTGTAGTAGTTAGTTTTACTTTTTGGAATGCAGAGTAACTCTGATTTCTGAAATCTAGAGGATTTAAGATGTACGAAATACTTTGTTAAATATGACGGGGACCCTATTTTTAACATCTTAAATAAAAGACAGTGGCTGTGATACAAACGCCTATTCTTTAGTGTTAAAATTTTTGTGCTCTTTATAAACACCAGAGATGTGATCGTATTTTCTTATATTATAAATGAAACGAATACATGCATTTTAAGCTCTTTGCAGGGTTTGAGCAAGTGAATCTTTCAAATTGTTGTACACAATGTCACCGTAGTCGAAATGAGGACACAAGAGGGTTTTTACTAACATTTCCTTCGTATTAGGGAGACATTTGTCGATACATCTAAGGGATTGCAAAGATGCATAAACTTTGCGACATACATTTCGGATCTGATATTCCCAGCTTAGATGATCATCAAATATTAAGCCCAAGTTTTTCACTTGTGAATGACGAGGCACTGCGACATTGTCTATAAGCACATCAGGAACAGATGAGCATTCAAGTTTCTTATGCATTTGGGAAGAGCCAATTATGATAGTTAGTGATGTTATAGGATTTAAATTGAATCCGTTTCTAATTGACCGTTTAACTACAGATGAGAGTTCATTATTTAATTTATTTATTAGCATTGCTACCTGTGATGGTTTCCCGGAGATGTAAATTTGCAGATCATCCGCATACATATGATGACTACATTCTTTAAGTTCGCTAGATAGGTCATTTATGTAAATTAAGAACAGTGGCCCTAACACGGATCCCTGAGATTCTCCCACAGGTTTTGGATTAGAGCGGAGATCGTCAACTACTACAATTTGTTGCCTATTATGGAGATAGCTTGCAATCCAAGAGATGGTGGAATCAGAGAAACTTAGATGTTTGCATTTCGCTATTAGGATGTCGTAATCTACAGAGTCAAATGCTTTACTAAAATCTAAAAGAGTTAATACAGTTATGAGGCCATCATCTAAAGCTTTTCTTATGTCTTCAGTTACTTTCAATAACGCTGTTTGTGTGCTTCTACCTTCTCTAAACCCAGATTGGACAGTGTATTTATGCATGCCATCTGTAATTTCGAACCATCAAAGACCGGTTTTAGTTTGCAGAATTTTAATACGACGATGGTTTAAAACTGAGCCCCGAACTATGGTGCGTATATGAGCCCCAAACTTTAACTGGCACTACAATTTGTGTTCTTACTATTTTTTTTTTAGATGCCACCAAGGATCTAGGACCAAAACAAAAAGGAACTTGTGAAGCTACGGAATGGCACAGACTTTCTCATACTAGTTAGTTTCCTAATTTCTTTGGTCGGGGCTAATTTTTCGGTCGTGCCCCATCCTTTTGCCAGCTATCATCTATCACCGCCCGAACATTTTTTCATATTTGCTCAATTTGTCGGTTTCCTAATGGCAGAATCGAAAAACTACTTTAAGAATATTATTGAAGAGTAAACCTTTGCCCTATATGGAAATTTTCGTTGAAAAAATTGGTGTCGTTTTTAGGAAAATGGCGTTTAAGTGTTACTGTAAATGCGAAATTTGAAGCTCTTTCTCACAGAAAAGTACTGCGGTATCGAAAAATTTTATTGGAAGTCGTTTAAATCACGACCACTCATAAATGCAATAATGTATACAAATCGCCGAAAATGTGCATATTAACAGCGTGAGAGATATTTCAAAGAAATTGCATTTGTGTAATTTTTGAAGAAATAAAATAATACAGCAAAATGAATTTTCTGTCATCTTAAAGAGTGCAATTACCATTATGCATACAAAAAGTTTGAAGAAAAAATTTTGAGCCGTTTATGCGAAAATGGTGTTTGAGTGTTTCTGAAAATGCGGAAATTTGAGCTCATTTTCACAAAAAAATGTTGAGTTTTCGAGAAACTTTATATGACATAATGTAATGCACATGCACGCGTAAATGCAATAAAATGAACAAATCGTCACTAATGTAAATATTAACGACGTAAGAGACAAATAAAAAATACATTAGTGTAATTTTTGAAAAAAACAACAACAAACAAACAACAGCAAAAGCATAGAGCAAAATAGCGTCTTATAGAGTACATTTAACACTATAGTGTTAAATGTACACTATAGTGTAAATGTTTGGGACGGATATATCCGTTGGAAATTTAACAACCTGGACTGAAAGAAGCTTGCCAGTTAACGTCGATACATACTCAGCAGTGGACAATTTACAGCAGAACTACTTGCTAACATTCAGAGAAACGCGGAGTATGTTCTTCGATCTAACTACCCACATGATGAAAATGTAGAAGTTTAAAGCGATGGTCCTGTTGAAGGTTCATCGTTTTTCAATGAAACACCCGTCAGTGGTGAAAATTCATCTGGCAATGAATTACACGAGAAGGACATGATGCGCAATCTCCTCCGACGCGAGATAGATAAGAGTTCGTCAACTTCCATTTGAATCTCGCGCACCGTTGAGGAGAAAACACCTAAATGCTAAAGCTAAGAGAGTTATAGAGACAGCAAATTCTGTCTTAATTGAGGTGGTACAGACCCCAGGTAGAGATCTAGATATTACTGATATCAATCACATCGTGTATGCAACTGGATATCTGATATCTCAGATAATTCTTGGGCCAGCCAAGAACACCGACGGCCGACAGCAGAGTAAACAGCCCAGTACCCAATGGACGAAGAGAAATATGAAACGGACAGCCGATACTCGGCGTGAAATATCACTCTTAACCGAGGCATCTTCTAAATCAACGCACACCACTAAAGTTCAACGAAATATTTTTAATGTTGAACAAAAATACCGAATTGAAAATGACACAAGCAAGCTAATGGTAGTTGAGAAGCAGCTAAAAGAGAAAATTCAAGCATGGGCTCAACGAATTAGACGTTACAAACGTAGAATAGATTTCCGTGCACAGAACCGGTTGTTTGAAACAGACGCGAAGAGATTCTATCGCAATCTGACTCAAAAACCGAATGGCAATGCTGTCACTCCTTCAAAAGATGACGTCGAAGCATTTTGCGCAGGAATCTGGGAGGAGAGCAGATCCTACAACAAAAACGCACCTTGGATTCAATCTGAAGTTGATGCTGCCGATGAACTTGTCGAAACAGTGGAAGATGTTCACCAATTCTCGGAAGAGGACCTCTTCCAAGTAATGAAGAACATAGGAAACTGGAAGGCCTCCGGGATTGATAAGATCCAGATTTATTGGTTTAAGAAATTAACAGCAATACATTCTCATCTAGCAAAGGCTGTTAATAAAATTTTTGAAAACCCAAAGGAACTCCCGGAATGGCTCACACGCGGCATCACGTATTTGCTACCCAAAGCGGGAGACAGCTCTTTGGCGAAGAACTACAGGCCAAATACTTGTCTGCCAATCCTGTACAAAGTTCTAACTTCAGCCATAGCTGACAAAATATACAGACATCTAGATAAGAATCATCTGATGCCAGCTGAACAAAAAGGATGTCGTAAAGGCTCTTATGGCTGTAAGGAAATCTTGCTACTGAATAAAGTCATTCTGAATGACTTAAATGACTTGAATGACTTAACGCAAACGTGATTTGAGCATGGCTTCGATTGACTAGCAAAAGACCTTTGATAGTGTACCACACGATTGGATTTTGAAGACCCTGGAGATCTATCGATTTCATCCTAGACTTTTTAATTTTGCAAGGCTAGTATGAAGTCGTGGAGTACCACGTTACTAATACACAGCGGAAAAGAAGCATTAGAAACCAGAAGTATTCAGATTAACAGGGGTATTTTTCAAGGAGATTCACTATCCCTTCTGCTGTTTTGCATTAGTTTAATCCCACTATCGAGACAGTTGTCGCAAGCTGACTTTGGTTTTAAGCTCCGTGGTGATGAAAGGCCAGTATCACATTTGTTTTACATGGATGATCTGAAAGTGTTTGCTAAGAATGAAACGATTCTCTCCCAAATGCTGTCTGTCCTGAATGACTTAAGCAATGACATCTGCATGAAGTATGGTCTCGACAAGTGTGAAAAAATCAGTTTAAAAAGAGGGAAACTGACAACGTGTGAGAACATTGAAATTGATACGCACACTGTGATTCAAGATCTTGAGCCAGGTAAAATTTACAAATATCTGGGCATTGAAGAATGTGAAACCATCTCGAACAACACAATGAAAGAGAGAATTCGTAGGGAGTATTATAGGAGAGTGAGACTGGTCCTGCAGTCCGCTCTGAATTCCAGGAATAAAATATCTGCAATAGGTAGTTTGGCGGTACCTGTAGCCGAATACAGTTTTGGACTAGTGGACTGGACCGAGCAAGAAATTCGCACCATGGATCGAAAAACCAGAAAACTGCTAACAATGCATCATGTCGCCCACCCTCGAGCTGATGTACATAGACTTTATGGGTCACGTAAAGAAGGAGGAAGAGGCCGCAGACAAATTGAAGCCTCCTGGCACAACGCAATAGTCGGTTTGGGGAAGTATGTAGTCAGCCATCAAGATGACCCTCTAATGCGGCAGGTCATGAAATCTGACCGAAGAATGGGAAACAGAGGCATTGTTAGTGTAGCAAGAAGCATTGCGAAGAAAACTAGGTAAGACACGTCGAATAACACAGACGCTGAACTTCTGATGCTGCTAAACATGAAATGTGAGACACAAAAAATGTTAAAGAAAGCGTGGAGAGACAAACCACTCCACGGACAATACCTAAAAAGAATGGACAAGGTGCATATCAATAAAGATCAATCATTTATGTGGCTTAAAAGGGGAAGAATGAAGCCAGAATCGGAAGCAGTACTAGTAGCTGCTCAAGATCACGCGTTGCGAACACATTATGATAAAGCGGTTCTCAAAATTTCCCAAGATGACAAATGCCGCATTTGCCTGGAGCAAGTAGAAACCATTGATCATATTGTCTCAGCTTGTCCAATCCTAGCAAAGACCGAATACCTGAAAAGACATGACAGGATGTGTAGCTACCTCCATTGGCAGATATGTACCGCCCTCGAAGTTCCAAACACATGCCCCAAGTGGTACGAACACTCACCAAAACCGGTGACGTCTTTTGGATTGTGTACGACGATATTGTACGACCAACAAATTCAAACTGATCGCACGATAGCGGCAAACAAACCGGATATTGTTATCCGGGATTTGGCGAAAAAATCGTGTTTACTTGTCGATGTTGCTGTACCTTGTGATCAAAACTTCGTTACCAAGGAGGCAGAGAAACGTCTTAAATACAAGAGTTTGGAAATCGAGATCAGCCGAATGTGGGGCGTAAAAGCACAGGTCGTCGCGATAGTTATCGGAGCTCTGGGATTTGTTCCGCAAAATTTGAGTAAGAACTTGTCTAAACTCCCCGGTAATTCAAAAGACTGGGAAGTGCAAGAAATTGCTTTATTTGGAACAGCCCACATTTTGCGCAAAGTATTGTAGAGGCACTGACAGTCACCGGATCTGCTCCTTAGGTAGCTGGTTGCAACCTGGAGAAGATTTTATATTCAGCCGACTCATAACATCTTTAGTTGTGATGTAGTGGAAAAATAATAATAATTAAGCAAACAATAATTTTGTGAAGCTGAGTTAATAACATACATTAATAAATTGGTGAACTTTAATTCAGTATTATACAACGCGCGGGATAATGTTCAGCGTTATTTTAATATCCTTTATTAATAAATCTTCTTTCAATTATATGTTGCTTTTAAACGTTATTTACTTGTAAATAAAACTGTTTCATGCCTTAAATTGTGACTATAACTTGACCTCGGATTTTAGGACAAATGCCTATTTAGTTCCTTTAGGATTCTGTGAAAAATATTTACAGATGATTAGGAATCATGACAAAATAGATCTACTGAAAGCGTTTAATAGTGCCTAAAATGTCCTAAAAAGGTGGTTGTTGTCTATTATTATATATGTTTTTACCTAAAACTGCCTAAAACAAGCGATTTTCAAGAACGATATTTTAAATGCTTAATTTTGAAATTTGTTTTACGGAAACGCAAAAACTTTTCCGAAATGCAAATATTGTGTGATCTAATATGCAATCGACAACGCACTAAAATCGTTCACCCAAAACACCGAACAAAAGGAGTCCTGCAAGTCAACATAATAAAGATGTTTGACGCTCGGCTCCCATCAGCACGCACTTCTTAGGCAGTTGCATCCATTCCTGATGCAGCTGCGATGTTGACAGGTTGAGGCTTATCGCCGCAGCGCGTCGTCTGCGAAGTCCAGGTGAGGAAAGGCACAGGTCAGGCAAGAGCCTACTCTCGGACAGGCGAAGATTACAAAATATATGGTTAAATGGGTCGTGTAGTACAAGTTTTTTTTCTTCTTCTGTGGGGAGGACGGACGAGTGAAGTAGTTCCGGGAGACGTTAGCATGAGAAATGTAACTAAATTGTTTTCTCCTATAAATTTGTGAAATCAGTGAAAAGTTTATTTTCAGCCTTCAAAATGGTTTTCATATATAGGACAGCCTTATTGTAGAAAATTTGAAGAAAATATTGATTAAATATTATACTGCTACTCATGAAAGTCAATAAAATATCCTTTTAGTCTCTCTCGTCAATGTTAAAATACTTTTTCCTGCATAATAAAATTACCTAATTTAATCATTTTGATATCAGTTATAGAAGCCAGAAATATAACTTTTTCATGTCCATTTTTTTGCCCGGCTTAGTCATTCTGTAACCTATTTTAAGTACCTAAAACGTCGATTTAGCCTAAATCGAGCCTAGTCGAAAATGCCTATTAGTGCGTAATTTCGTAATTTTGTAGATAATTTTAGGTGCTTAAATCAAACCTTTTTTGTGCCTAAAATTCCGAGATCATGCAATCTGCAATTTCAAACTATCAAAGACCGGTTTTAGTTTTCAGAATTTTAATACGGCGATGGTTGTAAAATGAATCCGGAACTATGGTGCGTATATGAACCCCAAACTTTAACTGGCTCGCATTGCATACACTACAACTTGTGTTCATACAATTTTTGTTTTAGATGCCACCAAAGATTTAGGGCCAAAACAGAAAGGAACTAGTGAAGCTACACAATGGCACAGACTTTCTCGTACTAGTTTCGTAATTCCTTCGGTCGGGGCTAACTATCCGATCGTGCCCCATGCTTTGGCAGCTAGCATCTATCGTCGCCCGAACATTTTTTCACGGTCAATTTTTCGGTTTCCTAATGACAGAACCAAAAAACTATTTTAAGAACATTATTGAAGAGGAAAACTTCGTCCTGTATGAAAATTTGTAAATGCAAAATTTGAAGCTCTTTTTCACAGAAAATTATTACGATTTCGAAAAACTTTATTGGAAGTCGTGTGAATCACTGCCACTCACAAATGAAATTGTGTTTACAAATCTCAGAAAATGTGCATATTAACGGTGTGAGAGATATTTCAAAAGTTACATTTGTATAATTTTGAAGAAACAAAATAATGTAGCAAAGTGAATTTTATGTCATCTTAAACAGTGCAATTAGCATTATCCGTACAAAAAGCTTGAAGAAAAAAATTGGAGCTGTTTTTGGGAAAAGTGTGTATGAGTGTTTCTGAAATTGCGGAAATTTGAGCTCATTTTCACAGAAAATTTAGTTTTCGAGAAACTTTATACGACAGAATTTAATGCACATGCGCTCATAAATACAATTACACGAACAAATCGCCTGTAATGTAAATATTAACGACGTGAGGCAAGAAAAAATACATTAGTGTAATTTCGGAAAACAATAACATAAGAATAGAACAAAAAAGTCTATGTCATCTTACAGAGTACATTTAATACTATCCATCCCAAAAGTTAAAAAATCTAGGGCCGTTTTCGAGAAAATCTTTTTGACATTTTTTAATATTGCGCATATTGGACGCAATAACGCGCGAAAACTAATAAAATTTTCTAAAAACTGTGCATGACCTAAACGAAAGAACTAATTATAAAGAAAAAAATTGCTTGAAAGAAAAAACTCCATCTTAATTTTCTAGTTGTAAGAATGCGCCGAAAAAAATCAATATCTTACAACTTTCAAAAATTCAGATTTATCAGTGAAAATAGAACCTGTGCCCTCTTTGTAAATGTATTTCAATCTCTTTTTACAACAAATTTAAAGAAAACGTTTGGGGCCATTTTTCAGAACATTTCGAACATATCCGAGAGCTTCATGTAAAGTACCCCCAAAAATTAAAGAATGTTTTTCAAAATCGCATAGATTCGACTCAGGCCAGATCGACAAGGGTTTATTGTTTGGGAAAGATCGTACTCGTAGTTTAGGTGCTAGTGTTGTTCATATACACCAAACAGACGGACGGACGACGTTTTGAAAAAACAACAAAAGTTTTGCGACCTCAGGGGAACCCCAAAACGTGTATTTCCGTTGAAATCTCGAAATCGATATTCCGCAGCATTCCATAACGAGAAAATAACTAGTGGTGCTAAGAATGGCACAGTTATGTATAAACATTTGTGATCATAATAAATAATAAACGTTTTCGATATTTCGATATGATTCACTGAGAAAAAATGCATCGTTAAATTTACAGTTCGGACAGTTCCATAACGTTGAAGATCGTCACCTTTGTGTTTAACTAATCTAATTAATAACATTTAATAATCAATTAAATAATTAACAAAATTGAAAACTATATATATATATATACCGGGTCTTTATCGTATCTTGCAACCCAGGTCTGGAAACACCATCTCTTGTTTTGCCCAATTTGGCAACGCGTGAAATACCTTCGACGCCCTTTCACTTTTAGCGAAGCCTGGTCGCGTGCCCTCCGATTTCGGGCTGAGAGAATGTGTCTAATTTTACTTGGAGGAAAGAGGAAAGCACGTATTCTGTCCTTGTTACTCTTCAACGTACTGCAGCCACTACACTGAAAAGAGTAAACGCCTGTCTCTTCATTAACGGTGGTCACTTTGAGCATTTACGCGACTTGTCAGTTTTTTGTCATTTTTAAGATAATTATATTTTATTACTTTTTATTAATTATTTTCAATAATTATTAATGCACTACTTAGTTACATTTATTAGTATTTTTAATAATTTTATCGGTCACATGCGTCTTTAGCCCATTTTAACATGCAACCCTACAGGCGTGTACCTATCTGTATGTTAAGCACTTTAACATCCTTAGCATCGGGTTTTAACATCTTTGGCAACGTGAATAAACAACCATTGATTCATCGCAAGTCAAATGTTTATTAAGAAAGAAAACAAGTCTGTGTAGAAAACACATCAGATTCAAATAATTCAGAATAAAAGTAACTCATATTAGTTTTTGAGATAATTATTGTTCATTGTAATAGGTTTTAATAGTGCAGATTAAAATGTGTTTTAGGTAAATTAATTTCATTTTCCTCGCATTCCATCAAATGAACTCTTCTTCGGTAATCATATTTACTGACGATCTCAGGTGTCGCCACTGGAAATCGACACGCCAACTTCCTCACCGAACGTCATTTCTTTAGTTATCTATAACTTCATGAGAATTATTTGTATCCATCTTTTTTCAAACCACGGTATAAGAATATTGTTTAAATAGATATATCGCAAGCAATACCCCACAATATCATAGTAACATTCCGCAACAACAGAATTCATATGTTTACTATCGCGGTAATATAAATTTTCGCATAAATCGTGAGATTGACCGATGAAATGCTGAACATACCACAAAATGTTACAGTGTTATTACTGCCTCGTCCAAATTAAAAATCTCGGCTCCGCTACGCTCCACCTCGATTTTTAACTTCTGGCCTCTGCGGTAATTACTCTCATTACATTTCTAGATATGTTCATTGTTACTAAAGTTTTCTTATTTGCTTAATATGCAGATTCCATAGTAATAATACATTATTATTATTCCATTACATCACGACTAAAGATCTTATGAGTCGGCTGAATTATAAAATCTACTCCAGGTTGCAACCAGCTACCTAAGGAGCAGATTCGGTGACTATCAGTGCCTCTACAATACTTTACGCAAAATGTGGGCTGTTCCAAATAAAGCGATTTCTTTGCACTTCCCAGTCTTTTGAATTACCTGGGAGTTTAGACAAGTTCTTACTCAAATTTTTGCGGAACAAATCCCAGAGCTCCGATAACTATCGGGACGACCTGTGCTTTTACGCCCCACATTCGGCTGATCTCGATTTCCAAACTCTTGTATTTAAGACGTTTCTCTGCCTCCTTGGTAACGACGTTTTGATCGCAAGGTACAGCAACATCGATAAGTAAACACGATTTTTTCTCCAAATCCCGGATAACTATATCCGGTTTGTTTGCCGCTATCGTGCGATCAGTTTGAATTTGTTGGTCGTACAATATCGTACACAATCCAACAGACGTCACCGGTTTCGGTGAGTGTTCGTACCACTTGGGGCATATGTTTGGAACTTCGAGGGCGGTACAGATCTGCCAGTGGAGGTAGCTACACACCCTGTCATGTCTTTTAAGGTATTCGGTCTTTGCTAGGATTGGACAAGCTGAGACAATATGATCAATGGTTTCTACTTGCTCCAGGCAAATGCGGCATTTGTCATTCTTGGGAAATTTTGAGAACCGCTTTATCATAATGTCGTGTTCTCAAGGCCTGATCTTGGGCAGCTATTACAAGTGCTTCCGATTCTGGCTTCATCCTTCCCCTTTTAAGCCACATAAATGATTGATCTTTATTGATCTGCACCTTGTCCATTCTTTTTAGGTATTGTCCGTGGATGTGGTTTGTCTCTCCACGATTTCTTTAACATTTTTTGTGTCTCACACTTCATGTTTAGCAGCATCAGAAGTTCAGTGTCTGTGTTATTCGACCTGTCTTGCCTAGTTTTCTTCGCAATGTTTCTTGCTACACTAACAATGCCTCTGTTTCCATTCTTCGGTCAGATTTCATGACCTGCCTCATTAGAGGGTCGTCTTGATGGCTGACTACATACTTCCCCAACCCGACTATTGCGTTGTGCCAGGAGGCCTCAATTTGCCTGAGGCCTCTTCCTCCTTCCTTACGTGACACATAAAGTCTATGTATATCAGCTCGAGGGTGGGGCAACATGATGCATTGTTAACAGTTTTCTGGTTTTTCGATCCATGGTGCGAATTTCTTGCTCAGTCCAGTCCACTAGTCCAAAACTGTATTCGGCTACAGGTACCGCCAAACTACCTATTGCAGATATTTATTCCTGGAATTCAGAGCGGACTGCAGGACCAGTCTCACTCTCCTATAATACTCCCTACGAATTCTCTCTTTCATGCTGTCATTCGAGATGGTTTCACATTCTTCAATGCCCAGATATTTTGTAAGTTTTACCTGGCTCAAGATCTTGAATCACAGTGTGCGTATCAATTTCAATGTTCTCAGACGTTGTGAGTTTCCCTCTTTTTTAAATTGATTTTTGCACACTTGTCAAGACCAAACTTCATGCAGATGTCATTGCTAAAGTCATTCACGACAGACAGCATTTGGGAGAGAATCGCTTCATTCTTAGCAAACACTTTAAGATCATCCATGTAAAACAAATGTGATACTGGCCTTTCATCACCATGGACCTTAAAACCAAAGTCAGCTTGCGACAACTGTCTCGATAGTGGGATTCAAACTAATGCAAAACAGCAGAGGGGATAGTGAATCTCCTTGAAAAATACCCCTGTTAATCTGAATACTTCTGGTTTCTACTGCTTCCTTTCCGCTGTGTATTAGTAACCTGGTACTCCACGACTTCATACTAGCCTTGCAAAATTCAATAAGTCTAGGATGAAATCGATAGATCTCCAGGGTCTTCAAAATCCAATCGTGTGGTACACTATCAAAGGCCTTTTGGTAGTCAATCCAAGCCATGCTCAAATTACGTTTGCGTTTCTTTACATCATTCAAGATGACTTTATTCAGTAGCAAGATTTCCTTACAGCCATAAGAGCCTTTACGACATCCTTTTTGTTCAGCTGGCATTAGATGATTCTTATCTAGATGTCTATACATTTTGTCAGCTATGGCTGAAGTTATAACTTTGTACAATACTGGCAGACAAGTAATTGGCCTGTAGTTCTTCGCCAAAGAGCTGTCTCCCGCTTTGGGTAGCAAATACGTGATGCCGCGTTGTGAGCCATTCCGGGATTTCCTTTGGGTTTTCAAAAATTTTATTAAGAGCCTTTGCTAGATGAGAATGTATTGCTGTTAATTTCTTAATCCAATAAATCTGGATCTTATCAATCCCGGGGGACTTCCAGTTTCCCATGTTCTTAATTGCTTGGAAGAGGTCCTCTTCCGAGAATTGGTGAACATCTTCCACTGTTTCTACAAGTTCATCGGCAGCATCAACTTCAGATTGAAGCCAAGATGCGTCTTTATTGTAGGATCTGCTCTCTTCCCAGATTCCTGCCCAAAATGCTTCGACGTCATCTTTTGAAGGAGTAACAGCTTTGTCATTCGGTTTTTGAGTCAGATTGAGATACAATCTCTTCGCGTCTGTTTCAAACAAACCGGTTCTGTACACGGAAATCTATTCTACGTTGTACCTTCTTATTCGTTTGAGCCCCATGCTTGAATTTTCTCTTTTAGCTTCTCAACTACCATTAGCCTGCTGGTGTCATTTTCAATTTGGTATTTTTGTTCAACATTGAATATTTTTTCGTTGAACTTTAGAGGTATGCGTTGATTTAGAAGATGCCTCAGCTAAGAATGATATTTCACGCCGGGTGTCGGCTATCCGTTTCATAATTCTGTTCATCCATGGGGGTACAGAGCTGTTTACTCTCTTTTTGCTGTCGGCCGTCGGTGTTCTTGGCTGGCCCCAAAATTATCTGAGATACTAGATATCCAGTTGCATATATGATGTGATTGATTTCAGTAATATCTAGATCTCTGCCTGGGTCTCCACCACCTCATTTAAGACAGAATTCACTGTTTCTATCACTCTTTTAGCTTTGGCATTTTCGTATATTCTCCTCAACGGTTCGCGAGATTCAAACGGAAGTTGACTAACTCTTTCTATCTCGCGCCGAAGGAGATTTCGCATCATGTCCTTTTCATGTAATTCAATTGCCAAATGAGTTTTCACCACTGACGTGTGTTTTCACTGGAAAGCGATGAACCTTCCACGGGATCATCATTTTCAAGTTCTACATGTTCGTCATGTGGATTGTTCGAGCGAAATACATACTCCGCATTTCTCTCAATGTCAGCAAGTTGTTCTGCTGTGAATTTTCGACTGCTGAGTATGTATCGTCGTTGACTGGCAAGCTTCTTTGAGTCTAGGGTAGGTCTCGTATCTGGGTTCCGCTCTCTCCATACCTTGAAAACTTCTATTTCTGAGCCCCCATTTTTCGCTTTTGCATAGTAAAAGCACCACATCACCTCCTTTAATTCATCCCGGGTCCATCTCTGACGATGGCTTCGAGCTACTGCCGGCTCTGGGTCCCTGGGGCTAACACCCGTGGGATGGCCAGACGTCGACAAGGTGACATTAGCTCGGTTTCTGAGCAGGTATGGGACATTGGTAGAACAAGGCACGTTAAGATTCATTACATTGCTTGTTCTATCCATTTTGCTCATTGGTTTGAATTGAGGATTCGCAGGACGCAAGTTCGAGTTCACAGATCACACTTAACCCTCGGGTTGTTTCCTGCCATCCGTTACTGCGACCCACAGTGGCCTCGGGGCATCCCCCCGCAGGGCCCAGCAAGGGGTCCCTCCGATCGCCCAGTCGGCATTACTAAACCCTACGGGATTTTCACTGACTGCTGAAGGCAGCCTCCTTCGCTGGCTAATGCAAGGTTCGGGCCTCCACTCTAATCAGTGGCCTGGTGTGCCAACCCAGTTTCTCTCCTGTACCCTCTATGGGCCGACAACAGGAAGTCCAAAGGTTCATGACCCTTCCCTCTCTACTTACTTCCCACTCTCCTCAAAATGGAGTACTTCTTCGTCTGACCCCTCACCTTCAACCTATTCAGCAAGGGAGGCCCCTACCGGTAGCTAGGCTACCACTGACATAGCTTTAAGGCTCATGGGGGTACTCAAGCTCCACCACCAACTCCAAGGTCGTGTACTCCCTAGGTGGAGGGGAGTATTATTATTATTATTATTATTATTATTATTATTATTATTATTGTTATAAAATGAAGAGCTAGGTGGTAGTATTTCACGATATATCTTTTCGATTTCTCTCTGAGCTGCCTTTACTTAAATAATTATTGTTACGTTGCTGTAAATAAATCGATAACTCCCCCTCCACATTAATATTACAGTTTTGTTTCTTCAGCATACTGGGCAGAATTGCTTAAAGAGACGTTTTGTTTCCACGCTCATGCCTCAGCCCACCCCACCCCACCCACTCTGTGCAGCGTGAAAAGATTTCCGGCATGAGAGCCGAGTACCTGCCCGCCGACACTCTTGAATGGGATCAACAAAGAAACAGGAAACTTGCTGCAGCTTATGACCTGACGGTTGCCTCCTCTGCTGTCCCGACGTGCCAGGCACGGCTGTCTTGAAAGGTGGTAAAGAGACGCGGTTGCCAAATTACCAAACCAAGAGCAAGTGCTCTCAGACATGAGTTGCAAGATAAACTAAAGACCCTGTATGTATATATATATATATATATATATATATATATATATATATATATATATATATATATATATATACACAGTTATATATTATAGCACAATTAATTTGCGCATGATCGCCGGCGAATGGAGCGGCCTAACAAAGGATTGCCCCAATACATGAAAGATTAACTATTTTTTTTATCTTGACGTGTTTATCCACTTATCTTTGAATTGTTAACTATTAGAAGACAATAAGATAATTTCTGGTAGACACAATGTTTCCAGAATACACACAAGAAAAACTTAAATGAGTTACCTTAACCTATTTTAAAGATTCATAAATTCCTTCTCAGAACAATGTGGACCTTGCGTTTTTATTAAAACAATTTCAATGGCTTTACAATTCCTTTGTCAATTAATTTGTATTTTTCCCTAGAAATTAATCGTTTCATTACAATGATGTTTTTACGGTTAAGTATTTGGGGGCGTCTAGGCATATTACATTCCTATCTTTAAATACTTAGAACCTTGCGGACAATCCGGGAGGTTTAAAGAATGACTGAATTTTGAACTTTCTGTGAGAAGGAAGACATAATTTTTCCAAATAATATGTAACTTTGATTTTTCTTAACAAGAACTGTTGGGATTATATACAATTGGTATATTCTCAATTGACTCAAGTTTGTATATTTTATTTATTCTATTGAGAGGGTAATGTATTAAAATGTTACTTTCTTCCGCCCTTTTCATGTTGTGATCTGCAAAATGAGTAACATCAATGCATTCATCGTACGTTACGTTGTAGACTGGTTTATTAGCAGGAATCGTATCTGTACCTATTTAAAGGTCATAATACATATTAAACAGATACAGGTTTTTTCTAAGAATTGGATTTTGGTTATTTGCCCGTAAGAATCGATGTTCATTGTTTCTCTTTCCTACATCCCTAATTTTTGGAATATGAAAACGAAGATATTTTTTTTCCAAGAGCCTAAAATTATTCTTACCATTTTAAATGGGTTTCAGATTTTTCCTAAGGTTTTTTGATTTTAATGTTTATTCGCCCGTAAGAACCAATGTTAATTGTTTCGCTTTGTACAGCCCTGATTTTGGAATTTGAAGGCGGCGATAATTTTTTTCCAAGAGCCTAAAATTATTCTTAACTTTTGGGAGGGGTTTCAGATTTTATAAATGTTTTTTGATTTTGGTGTTTATTCGCCCGTAAGAACCAATGTTAATTGTTTCGCTTTGTACGGCCCTGATTTTTGGAATTTGAAGGCGGGGATAATTTTTTTCCAAGAGCCTAAAAGTATTCTTAAATTTTGGGAAGGGTTTCAGATTTTGCAATTGATTTTGAGATTGATTCTGGGTGGGCGCTGCTAGCTTTAGTCTAAAGCTAGCTGCGGCCACGATTTTCGGAAATCCAGAGGAGCTTAAAATTCGGGAATAGAGCATTTAATTAGCCTAAAATTTGGATATGGTATGGTTGAGATTGGTTTCTGGGCGCTGCTAGCTTTAGATGGCTTAGACGTAGTACTACTAAGGAGTGCCTCGCCTCCAACTTAAATATCACGAAAACGTACGACCTCTACAAGGAATGTAGTGTAAACGAAAGAAGTCAATTTGTAAAATTATCTATATATCGGAATATTTTTAATGAAGAATTTAATTTGGATTTCTTTCAGCCAGAAGAGGACAGATGCGAATTCAGAATTAATGAGTTGGAAAATAATATTTCTAATGATTTAAAAGTAAAATACACTGAAAACGTAGATAACAAGGAAAACAGGAGAAAGGAAAGAGAGGAAGATCATAAAATCAAAGATGAACATAGAATTGTAGTGTCCTTTCATTTAGAAAATGTGATAGGAATTTCGAGAGAAAACAAGTATTTTCTTCTATAGGAGAAAATTAAATTTATTGAACTTGACAGTTCATGTTTTCCCAACCAAAGATGTATATTGCGCAATTTGGACAGAAATTGACACAGGCCATTCTGGAAATGACATTGGAAATGCCGTTTCCCAAATTTTGGAAAAAATAATTCAAAACTCTCCTAAGGTAACACATATAATAATGTGGAGCGACAGCTGTGTAGCCCAAAACAATAATCAGATGTCTCTGGCAATGAAGGACTTTCTAAAACAAACACCAAAAATCAATGACATAGTTTTGAAATACTCTGCTGCTGGTCACTTTTGTATTCAGGAAGTACACAATTTTCATTACCAGATAGTGAATTCTGGTCACCGATTTCTTTCATGCTGATACATTTGGCAGTAAACAGAAAAGAAGCCACTTAATATTATTGAAAACAATGTATTTTAAGGATTTCCATAAAAGCAGCAAATATCTTCATTTTAATAAATACCTTTCTCTCAAGTTTCGCAATTAAAATTTACTCAAAGACTAGCTGAAGTACAGTATAAAATTAAACATTCTGATTCACAATTTTCCGCCGTAAATGTGCGACTATACATTTCTACAAGATGGGTGGCGAAAAGTTCTTCTTCCATCTATCCGCCTGTGCAAACGTACGTGGTGAAAGAGAAGTTTTTAAATAAGGAAAAGGTAGCCGATTTAGCATACATGTTGAAATGGAAGCCAACTCTGTATCAAACCTACTTCACAGAATTGCTTAGAAAAACAAAAATAATATTACTTTAATATGTAATATTAAATTACGCTACGTGACATTTTACTTTAACGTGTTTGTAATATATCATTTCAAATTTAAGTGTAATTCAATAATTTACAATAGGTTACTTTTTTCCACTTCTAGTTGGCTAAGTCTACGTAATGACATGAATTTAAAATTGAGTACTCTAAATAAGATTTTTACTAAAATGTTTCTTTAAATTCTTTAAAATTTAATAAATGATACAGTTACATGTATATTTGCAATTATTTAAGTAATATACCAGTCAAATTTTCCTCCCAACAAAGATAGAACCTTTTTGCTCGAACTTGAAAATGCATATTGAGAGTAAAAAGGTTCTATCTGTAAAAATAGGGTCTTGGTTTCTACCAAAGTTACAATGCTTTTAGAATAATTATCA
>JAHLJT010004298.1:37500-70502 GCA_031308135.1 Acheta domesticus
GAAAAATATTATGACTGATTTCTATTGTTCGTATATTAAATCCTATCATAACGTTATCACTCTGTCAACTAAAATACATTAAAACAATGCACTTAAATAAGTTCTTCAAACATGTCTGCCGTTGATGAGGGTTTAAGATTTCTGGACAAGTGCAGGAATTTTTAAAGTATATAATTATCATTAGACTACATTAACTAATTTCTCAACAATCACTTCTTGCATAGTTATTTCATTCCTTTAAAAAAAATCAATAACCAAGCACTAATCAACTCATTATAAGCTCTTCATTTCATTACAATAATTAACAGGAGACACAATATTATGTCCCAACCTTTCTTTTGAACAAAATACAAGATACATTTCATTTCATAAAGTGGAACTATAAATACAATGATAAAAAAACAATAAAACTCCAAAACATAATTTTCTGACAGATTTTAAGTACCCAAGCATACACCAAAGATTTTTCCTTGATTTCTTAAATACATTTGAATGGAAAACAATTGCTTCTTTCAAAACTCTTACTTTTATAGAATTAAGTAACAAAAATTTTGCAATAAATACTGACTGATGAAGGCTGTTGTTAACATTGTACATAAACAATGAATCATAAAGTCACAATTGCTCTAAAAGCAATTTTTAAATTAAGTAGTATAATTGTCAATTTCTAAGCAATTATCACTGAATGCTTATATTGAATGGATATGCAGCATTTAACAGGGACATTAAGTAGTTCACACCTTTGCAAGAATTATACAAATACCAGTTTGCTTTTTAAGGAAAGTCACATTGTATAGTTAAAATTCATTCCATTTTCTTTTTACACCATTGTCGACCTGTTGCTTTCTTACTAATAATTTCATAGAAAAATGCATTTAGCTTAATTTACTCAATTCTTTCAGAAAACAATGTCAATCTCTGACCTTCAAGTAATTCATTATGCATGGACAGTAACACATGAGAATAACAAAATAACAACAGGCATTCTGCTGGTAATGTACTACAATTTTTGAAAAATAAGAAAAAGAAATACTGCACAATATGGATTAGCCTCTCCTACCATGAGGAGTAACTTCACACAAATCATAAAATTTATAAAATTAGGGTCAGTGAGTTCGAATAAATTCCATGTATTAATGCATAACAGTTGAAAAAAATTCTTCGTTAACTTTTGGAGTACATTAAAGGTCTGGAATATAACAAAGAGTGAATGCAAGTTTACTGCAACCCTTTTTTAAAATGAAGTTTATGAGGTTACTTTAGTTTCACTCAACAGTTGTTAAATTATTACCATGATTACATTAAAAATTATTACATGTTATACACATTGTTATGAAACATTCTCAAAAACAAAAAATTTGAGAATTTAGCACTTAATGTAAGATACTTCACATAGACAATGTGAAAATTACGTAATAATAAAAAACAAATAACTGAATATCCAGCTGACAATATAAAATATGGTTTCTTAATGCCTTGTATTTAGAAAAAAATTTTATCTATCGCACATACACCTATACTAAAAAATTAACCTTATTCTACCTACAAGATTTTTTAACATATTGTAGTAAAATATTAAAAGAATTAATTTTCAGGTATGATAAATAACTGTTCTGCAATACCGTAACGAACACTGAATGACATTTGTTAGTAATGGGGGAAACACTGAATGGCATTTAATAGTAATAACCTATTTTATGAATATTTATTAAAGGATCATTCTTTTGATTTGTATTTTTGAACATTAAATAAAGCTTCACAACTTTTGAAGGTCTTATTTTTGTCTAACAAGTGCATAAAAATGAATTCAATACTACATTAATTAAAAACAGAGGAAAATTTCATGCACACAAAAATGCTCTAGATTGTTAATTAAATTTCTAATTAAAGACAATTTTAAGGCCAAAGAAACAAGTTGAATGTAAGATTGATAGCAATGGATTTTACATTTGGGAATCTAAAGTTATTGTCTCAAAAATGTTTAAGCCTTGCTGAAGAGGATTACCAATGCAAACCCTGTTTTATAATGTGATACATCTACATAATGTTACTATTACAACAACCACTATTATTACTGAGGTACAGTCCTACTCACAACAGTAAGATGTAACATTATAGCAATCATTTATACATCATAAAAAGAGCTTGGCTAACTTTTGTCATCTACATAACAAGTCACTCACTTTCAATAATAACAATTTAAAACCTTCAAATTCTAAATGTAAGAGAAGTTTTTGTGAGCTTGCTTTAAGATGTGAATGGCAGAGAACAGTGCTTCTTTACAGGGTGCACTGAACATTAATTACTTACTTACAGACATTAAGCACAAAATAACTGATACATATGCCTATCTCCTTTTTTCAGCATACTGTGAGACTATTCACATACTAAAACAATGACTCTGAATTGAAGCAATTCAAAATCTTCCAATGTATCCCACTCATGTGCTTTTATTACTCACTACCAGTCATAAGTAATACATTACTTGTAATTACTTTGCACCAATTGGAACTCTAAACAACTAATTTGTAACATTCTAACCAAATACATGTATAAACTGTTGTCAAGTTGTAATTCTGTAAGCCATTTTTCCCATTCAGGACGGATTTCAATCTCGAGAGAAAATATCCGTTCCAGTTAACACAGCTCATTCAAACTAGAATTAATGACAAACATTGAAATTTCATTCAATGTTCATTACTTCACTTTGATCCAAACACAAACTTTTGTCTAATTTTTTCATCAGAATTACACATGTTTTGGACAAACATCTTATTCTTTTCCATAGGCACCACTTCACTCGATATAACGAGCAGATCGATTATCTGATTCCTACAATTGAACACAACTAACTTGAGAGGTTTTGCCTGAAAGACTGTAGCTCTTGGCTCCTAGAATTAGTGTAAAAACAGACAATGTGCTAAATTACGAATTTTCAAGAAAACACTAGCAATGACCCAACGGTCTCTGAAAGGGATTTCTTGACCCATACAAATGGAATGTCACCCTCACAAGCTTTGCAACAAATTACTATTTTATATATAATATGAATATAACATTGTACAACAAATAATGAACTACTTTTTCCAGCTTCACAAAAATGAATATCACATGATACAAAGTCTATTTAAAAATCTCTGACCCACCAAGCATTGTATGAATCCTGCAAAATCCCCTGTCCCGTCATCTTCCCAGGGTCACTGATCAAACTAGTATTTACAAACAGGAAAAAAAAAAAAAAAAAAAATGAACATAAAATACGGTTTCTTTTAAGAGACCAGCTCCTAACAAAAAAGTTCTCTAATAATATATACATAAGATTATTTTACTTCATTATCAGATAATTCATATTCACATAAAAAGATAGGAAAACATCAACTTATTTCAATTTTATATTAAACCAGATAACAACCAGGGGCTTATGTTTCAACTACACTATTGTATACAGATACTAACAAATACTAACAACATGATTAATCTTATTTCCCGTTAGTCATAAAAAGTATAGACAACTCTGTTCCAAAGGTAAGGCAACATTTGAGGAATTTACAGAGCTACCAACAAGGAACAATTCTTCAATCAGTTCAACCAGGGAAAAAAATGTTGCTTTGCATTTAGAAACAGAGCATAACATTCATGGAAGATGAGTAAAACTCAGCCTACTAAATCCACGAGCATCTAAGATGCATCTTTCACAAGATGTGCATCGCCATCCATCCAGACTATAGCATCTGCACAATGGATATCAATAACCCGTGATTTTTTTTCACCATGGTAATGGGGAACCAGATCTTGAGCCAACAGTGAAGTCTTTATACTGCGAAAACACACAGATCTGAAATATAATAAAATGATTATTTTAGTTATACTAAATTGAAAGATGCACTATTATTTTTTTTTACTCTCACATATACACTATGTTTTGTTATTACCACTTTAAAAAAATGTATATACACTATATCCACCAGTTCAGTTTCAAATATATGTATATATGTATATATATATATATATATATATATATATATATATATATATATATATATATATATATATATATATAAAAATATATATATAAATATTGTTATTTGGTTCCCATATATTTTTTATATTTTCATATTTTAAGTCCTGGACATTTACACTATTCAAAGTAATAATATTATTTAGGGTTTGCTTTAAGACATTAAACGATTAAAATCAATTAAAATGGGTCCTGCTTAAACTTCACACATTTTCTACCTGATAGAAAAACATATTCTAAAATTTTCTGGCAATACAAATGAACTGTTTCAAGAATGTTGCAATGCTCATAATTTATACAGTTAAAAAAGATGTCTACATTGTAAGTTTTGTGAGACACTTACCTAATCCCATTTTTTATTTTCATTACAATATTCATTACACTGCCTGGAATATTTTAAACATTCTCACAATATATGAAAAACTTGAATTAAAACAATTTACTCAGTGAAATTTTATAATTCCATTCTATGAAGTAAATCTCTGGTGTAGTCCTTATAAGAGCGGATTTTTAACAAACACATCCCCAAATTGGTTAGAAAAAATTACCCTTCTAAAATTTCAGCAACTTTAGTTAATATTATTTAGTGCCCCACTTAGCCTTTTGGTTTACATTAGATACAATGTAGGTTTTAGATTCTTTACAGAGCCATTCAAAAGATATGCTTCCTTTCCAATTAAAAACAAAGAGGAAGGAAAGAACCAGAAGCCGGTAAGCTAAGGAAAAGATGAGAAGACCAGGCACATCTAAACAGTGACTAAGGGAATACTGACAACAAAGGAACAGGTCACAAAGCCTACCCCTTAAAAGTTCATGATGATAATAGCTTACAGGAGGGGAATCTCTGATGGATACAACCTAGGGGAGGGGGAGGAAGAAAATTGAGGGGAAGGAGAAGTGATACCAACCCATAGATACATTGAAAACATTAAAAACACATGTTCTTCTAGAGTATCCTAGAGGGAACTGGGTAAGAATTGTGTCTATTTATTTGTCTTGTCAAGAGGAATTGATTGAGCCATTAATCCTTTATACAGGTGCCTTAAGTCAATCAAAACACATGAACAAAATTTCATGTTAAAGAACAACAAAAATGTTTTTTAAAGAATTTTCTTCAAATTTTATGGATTAATCAACAAAAAATTGTCAGTTCCTCATCAGGAGACTGTGAGGCATCAAATAACACCTCACTTGTGATTGGTGAAACAAGTGATCTAATCATGAGTGACAGACAGATGCAGATTATTTGATTACTATACTAATGGCCCCTAGAATTAAAAATGCTGCAGTACAAAAACTCACAAAATGGTTTTTCACAAAGTAGCATGTGTAAGGCATGGGAAGAAAAAATACTCTCACATAACACTACAATAAATTAAATATTTTAACAAAAGCAGTCTTCATGAGTACTGCAATAACACAATAGTTCTGGACATACCAAGAATGTCAAATTAGTTAGGTTCTATAAATCAATATGTGAATAGCAAATATTTAATAGTGGGAGGCATTTCCTTGGAGCCTTGCTGTTTCATGACCGGCTGTATCAAAAGTGGTGACACACTGATTATGAGAATTCTGTTGGAACATTGGTGTAGAAAACAGTCAGAATAGCACAATTGAATATTTGCATTTTTCAGTCAAAATAGAAACTATTCATTGTTTTGGGGTTTTTCCTTGGCATTTTAGGTAATTAATGTTTTCAGAGATACCTCTCAAAATATCATAAGCTGTGTGGTTTTCTTTCAATTTCTGTGTATTGAAAATTAGAAATATGTAGTTGTTTTTTGGAATATCTAATGAAACCACAGACACTTTTCAAAAGGAGACTGATAGTTTTCTTTCAATTTTTGCGCACATTGAAAATTAGTAACTCAGAATATTGATATGAAATTATAAATGAGTGTTTAATTTATCTACAACTCAGAAAGGGATGAGCTAAATTATTGTGAACATATTTGAATGGCCTCTTTTGTCATCACATTTTTAATTCTCCATTTATTAAAAAAAAAAATTGTAACCCTAAGTGTTAGAGAAGAAAGTGAAGAAATTGAAGAGATAGTATTCTTTAAAAATCTAAAACTTGTCATAAATTCCAATTAAAACACAAAGGACAATATGAGCCATGAAATAGCATTATTCTGCAACACCAAACTCATCATAAACACCAGCAAGACAGTCACTCTAAATTTCACGAATCCCTGAACAAAAGAAAAATTCTCACCGCTCATAAATAATAACCCTGAAACGATATTTCATGAAACTACCTTCTTTGGCCTAACAATCCAAGAGAACCTACAATGGAATGTTCACATCTCACATCTTAACAAGAAGCTCACCAAATCTTGCTATGCACTATATACCCTCAGGTCAAACTCCAACATTGAGACACTGCGGACAATGTATTTTGCAAATGTGCACTCACTCTTAAAATATGGAATAATTTTCTGGGGAAATGCCCCTGACAGCGCTTGCACATTTATTATCCAAAAAAGAATACTGCGAACAATGACCAGCACTCATAAACTGCAAACCCCAGTTCAAAAAACTAAGGATTCTTCCTATCATATATGAACATAATTGAAAATCTTCAAAAGAAGATTCCCATGGAAAACAAAGACACTTTTACTCTAAATTCTGATCTACACAACTACAACACTCGTCAAAAGGATAACCTACATGTTCTCCACTCTGAAACTACACTTCAAAAAAGTATCCTAATAAAGGGCATTACACTTTACAACAAGCTAGGCCAAGATATTAAAGACATAAACACAATATGTACATTTAAAAGTAAATTGAAAGCTTTCCTACTTAACATGTTCTACAGTGTGAAGGAATATACAAACCACAACACTACTTCCCTTAACAAAATATACATAAGCAATAATTCTTATCCCATTTGACTTTCTAGTTCATGTAGAGTTCAAGCTGAAGCAGAGAAAAAAGAACTAGAATATCCCGTCCTGCCTCCTGCCATATTAAATTGCAGTTCGAATGATGTAGAAGGAAAATGCCTGACCGAAATTTCAATTTCCTTCACCCTTAATTTGCCAGATGCATTAGGCACTGTTAACAATAATGTTGTTAAATCATTTCTTAATGAATATTATTGTTATTGTAATTGTTATTATTATTATTATTATTATTATTATTATTACTATAATTATCGCTGTTATTATTACTACTATTGTTATTAACAAGTATTGTAATTCAGCTGTAAGATTAATGAAACCAAAACAATCAGGGATTTTTTCCAGTTTCCCTTGATCTTTTGAGCAAATGCTGACATGGTCCCCTTGCTTGATTCTGGACAGTAAATGTAACCTCACTCTGCCCAAGTCTTCTTGGGCTCCCTTTCCCTCTAATTGCACTCTTTAATATGAATTCAAGTTCATTTTGGGGTATTTTTTTCTCTCAAAAATTCCACAAATGTATTTTTTTAAAGATCACTCACATCTTTAATATGCACATTACCAGCAATTTGTAAACACTGTTGTATTTGTGAGTGTAAGTGCTTCAAATGAAGTATAGGTTGTTTTTTTCCTTCAAAAATTACAAAAATGTAAATTTTTTCACGTTTCTCACATCGATAATATTTACATTAGCGGCGATTTTTTCACATTATTGTATTTACGAGTACATGTGCTTTAAATAATGTCAAGTAAAGTTTCTTGAAAACACAACCGTTTTCTGTGAAAAGTAGCTCAAAATTTCGCACTTTCAGAAACGCTCAAACACCATTTTCTCATATATGGCTGCGATTTTTTTCTTGAAACTTTTGTAACGGATAGTGCTAATTACACTCTAATATGATGTAAAGTTTATTTTGAGTTGTTTTTTTTTTTTGTTTTTTTCAAAAATTACATAATTGTAATTTTTTTGAAAGATCTCTCACATCTTTAATACGCATATTACCAGCAATTTGTAAAGATTATTACATTTGTGAGTGTAAGTGCTTCAAATAAAGTATTTTGAAAACTCAAAAATTTTCTGTGAAAATGAGGTTCAAATTTTGCACTTTTAGTAGCGCTAAAACGCCATTTTGTCTTAAACGGCACATAATTTTTAAAAGAAAATTGTCATTTATGACTAGTTTCTTGTGTTCTTTAATATTCTAAAATTAATGTTTCTGTTCTACCAATAGGAAACCGAAAAATTAAGAAAATGACAAAAAAATGTACTTTTGGCAGTGATAGATGACAGCTGGCAAGAAAGAGTGTGGCAATTCCGAATAGCTAGCGAAGACCCAAGGAAATAGAAAACTAATACGGGAAAGTCTGCCATTCTGTAGCACCACTAGTTTTTCATTTTATGAAAGAAAAAAATATGCTTTAATGTATTGATGGATTTTAAAAATTTGTTAATAATTTTAAATAACTAAGTACTCGATAAATAAAGGTAAGTTGTACGTCACATAAATACCGAATTATATTTGTTTATAATGTTCGAAGGCATTTAGCCAAAGAAATTTTCCCTGGGGTCTGTTTACTCCCGGGTGACCATTTACGTTTGTATGCACGACGCCCGGGTTAATATTCACATTTTGTTATTCATCATATTTTACTGTTTTAAGTTTTTTATACCTTGGACTTCAAAAGTGCTTTCCTTACTAAAATTATTACCGCACGCCACTGCAGAGAACAAAATACTACTCGGAAAGGAAGTTGGTGTACCAAAATGATGTCTAGCAGGCACGACTTCAAATGAAAGCAAGAAGACATGTTTTTGATAAACAGGCGAACAATAATTTTGCCTAGCAGGTGATAACTCGCACCCACGACGCATTTTTGAGAGGTCTCCCTTTACCTTAATCCTCTTCGCCAAAAATTACACACACCAACACAGCTCAGAAACAGCCATTGACGGTTTTCTTTCCCCGTTTGTTACATGCGAGCCTAAACCCTTGTAAAATACCTCTGTGAGGTGAAAATATGCAGTAAAATCATGATGTGGCACTGCAGCTTCTGGATAAGAAAAGGACAGAAAATGGCAATTGGTTTAAACCTTGTGGTAACACAGATTGGGAATTTGCCAAAGGCAAAGTTTGGTGTCTTTTCAGAGAAGTCTAGCAACAGCATCTTGGGTAAGAACACCATTAAAGAAAGCGGAATTTGTGAGCGTCAATTGATTAAATATCAACCAGCATTGTTTTTATTCCCTAATCCGTGAATAGAATTGAACAGTGACATGTTGGGATAAAGTTTAAATATACACCAGTAACTTTGTGCGATGTGGAACAGTTAGTCGGTGCAAGCCCCTCGAACAGGTAATAGGAAAAGTTTCATTTTTAAGTATTTGAAACAAATATTTGTTTCTCATTGTTACAGAGATCATTGTAAATAACAGAATTATGAGGAGTATTGTTTTAATTTTGGTCTTTACGTATATATTAAGTCTACAGATCAATATTTAAGCAAAGTATTTTATTAAAACAAATTGATATAATAATTAAAGTGTTACATATTTCTTACTTTTTAGTACATATTTCTACGGATTATAATACATATTTTCCTAATTTTTAGTACGTAATTATCCGGGCCCTAGTCATATTTAAATAGAAAAGTTTAATGGGAAAGACAACTTAGAAGTATAGTTGGACCTCAACTCTTATGTAAAAAATAACAAAATAATAAATATGTAAATTGAGAATCTACACAAGACAATAACACCTTCAAAAAATGTAATTAACGTCCACTAGTGTCATAATACTTCTAGGTATAAATACCAATTATACGGAGCTCAAGGTATTAGTAACATGCAAATAGGGCATGAAAAATTAACGCTTAAAAACTTAAAAACCATTACAAAAAATGCTCTTGAATTAACTATAGACATGAAGGAATAAGAAATGGTAAAATGAATTCAATTGAAATATTTGACGATACGAAATCTATTTTTAATTCTTCACAACACTGTTGCAATTTTTCCTGAATTGTGCTTTCCATCCATCCACAGTTTCAGATTTTCCTGTCTTTCTTTTTAACTGAAGGATTCAAAATAAGGATTTGCCATAAGTAAAGACTGGATTCACGTGTTACTGCATCATTTCTTCGCTAATTTGAAATTGGATGAAACATTGACAGAAATTTGAATCATGAAACGGATGTTATTTTAGTAATTGTTTTATTTTGCACGATATTGCAAGTTTTAATTAATGCTTCCTGAAAATAGCACATTTTAGGATTTTACTGGAAGAATTTGCAAAATTCACTTTTATAGCATAAAATATAATATTTACATAATGAACTTGTTTTAATTTATCTTTTTTAAAGGTTTCATTTAAGAAAAAACGTTTTATGATACCCAGCTGTGCATTCGAGTAGTCTGTGAAAGCCGAGTGCCATTTACGTCACTTCATTTTGTTGCCCTACGAAGTGCGCGTCTGTACCTTTCATGATGCCTATTGATTAATTAACATTTCTGAGTTATTGCAGCAGGGATAGGTCCGCGCCGCGGCCCTTGGTTGCGGCCGTTCAGCCTATGCAATGTTCCGGGTCAATCTTCCCAATCGGATTGTATATCCCTTTTGTCAGTCTGCGCTGAACTTACAAACACGAGACAGCATGTGCGAGGCTCGCCAAGCTGCATTGCGTTTCAAATTCGTCAAATTTCTCAGAACAGACGTTGCCCTGCAATGTACAAGAGAGAATGAACGCGCTTTTGACAGCTTGCAGCGTGCACATGTACGTCAGAATGAGGCTCGGTACAGACAAGTATAAATGCAGAACAAAGTTTTTCCTGTCTGAAACATTTATTAATTGATAGAAGATAAAATAATTTCACAGAAAATAATTTAAAAATATACATAATTGTAAATTATAATGAAGACAATTAAGAACATTTCTTCTGTAACGTGAGATCAGAGTATGAAATTAGTGGAGCTCCAACATCACATACTTACTTGTATCAATGGCAGTGGTTGCACAATATTATTATTTTACACCTTATTTTCCACTAACACTTCAACCATCACTCAAAAATGGGCGTACTGTAACTCATATTCAACCAAATACTACAATTTTAAAAATGTTGAGGCTTTCTGTAAAGTTCCCCTCAAAATTAGAAGATCTGTTTCAAATCCAAAGACTGCAACATTAGATCAATAAGGGAATAGTAATTTTGGTGAAAATTCTTTGAACAGTTTAAGCGTATGTGTTGTTCACATACAGACAGATGGATGGATGTATTTTCAGAAACCCGACTATTCTGTTATCAGAAACCTCTAAAATGTGTATTTCGTCCCAATCTCACTATCGAATTTTTGCAACATTACATAAATTTCTCAATCATGTAGTGTACACAAAAATGGTCACTAAAGAGAAATGTGTTAATTGATAGAGAGTATGAGATCAAGAAAAGTATGGAAATTTGTCAATTATGTCTGGATGAATTAAAAGGAATATGGGAAAGTTGACCCAATAGATTTGGGACTTGTGATGCAACAGAATGGCACAGACTTTCTTGTAGTAGCTTTTTACTTTCTTTGGTCTGGGAGAGCTATTCAGACTTGTCACATATTCTTACCAGCTGCCATCTATTACTGCCCAAAGTACATTAATTTTTGAAATTTTCTCAATTTTTTGGTTTCTTAATGGTAAAACATACATATATTACTAAAAGAATATTATAGAAAAGTAAAACCTTGTCCTATATGGCAATTTTCATTGAAAAATTTGGAAACATTTTTAAGAGAATGGCACTGAGGCATCACTGTGAATGCTAAATTTGAGGCTCTTATTCACAGAAAACATTTTAGTTTTCGAAAACCTTCAAAGTCATTGAAGCACACCTTACAAATGCAAAAATGTTTACAAATCTCTGGAAATGTGCACATGACATGACATGAGTGAGAGATATTTTAAAAATATTATGTTTGCATGATTTTTGAGAAAACAAAAGAATACAGTAAAATTACTTCTAGGTCATCTTTAAGAGTGTAATTAGCACTATTCATACGAAAAGTTCGAAGAAAAGATTTGGAGTCATTTTTGAGAAAATAGAGTTTGAGCATTTCTCAAAATGTGGAATTTTGAGCTCATTTTCGCAGAAAAGTTTTGTTCTCGAGACACTTAAGATGACACCATTTAATGTACATGAACTCTGAAATTAAAGAATATTAACACAAATCGCCGTGAATTAAAATATTAATGACATGAGAGACACGTAAAGTTAAATTTTTGTATTTTTTGAAAAAACAAAGAATAGAGCAAACTGATGTTTGTCCTCTCATTTAGTACATTTTGCACTATCCCTATCAAAAGTTTAAAGAAAAAATTTGCAATAGTTTTTGAGAAATTCTTGTTTTTGTTTGTTTTAATAATTCTCTTATTGCTCACAATAGTGCACATAAACTACTAAAATTTTCAAAAAATGTACATGATCTTAATGAAAGAACTGATTCCGGACAACAAATTTCATTGGAAGAAATAATCCTCTACTTTCAATTTTGTACTTGTCGGAAGATGCCGAAAAAAAAAGAAAAAAGAAAAAAGAAAAAGAAAAAAAAAAGAAGAAGAAGAAGAAGAAGAAAAAAAGAAAAGAAAAAAAAATCAATATTTTGCAATTTTCAAAACTTTAGAGTGTCAGTGAAAATCAGACTTATGCCATCTTTGTAAGTGTACTATGCTTTATTCTTACAAGAAATGCAAAGAAAAAAATTTGAAGGCATTTTTGAGAAAATTTTGAAAATGTCCAGGGGGCTTCATGTAAAGAACCTCCAAAAATTAATGAATGTTTTTCAAAATCGCAGAGCTTCGACTCAGGCCAGATCAACAGGGTTTTATTCGGTTTGGAAAAAATTTTAAGAATAGTTTAGGTACTAATGTTGTTCACATACTGACAGACGGATATTTTGCTTACAACTGTTTTTTTGGTATCAAGGACCCACAAAACAGGGATTCTGGCTACACTGTGTGTTACAGAACTTTTTTTTTAAAATGTAGCAAGTGGATTTATCCACATTTTCTTTATCATGGCCCTGTAAACACAGTTTTTCTGCTGAAAATTCGCCGTTTTTTCACACAGCTTACATAACTTTCTCTTCATAAGACGTTCCTTCTTAAGCACAAGAAAGTAAAAATGGAAAAGCTACACGGATCACTACTGACTGACAGCAAACAAGAATACACAACAAATTTTTTATGAGTACTGAAGGAAACGCTCAGCAAATTACAACAGATGTTAGCAAGGCCTTCATTGAATTGAGAAAGAGGATAACTTGATGACCTGGAAATATCTCAAAAGAATTTAAACAGCCTCTTCAAATACCATAGACACCATAACTCAGATATTCAATAAATGTTTGGAAGATTTAATTCCCGAAGAATGGAAAAGGTTTATATGCCATTCGTCTATAAGAATGTATGTGAAAATTATAGGGACATTTATGTTATAAATATGATTGGGAGACTAACTGAATACTGAAGGGAAGACTGGAATCTAAGATAGATGTAATAGAGGAATAGAGCAGCTTTTGTGCAGGGAAATCTTGAGTTGACAACATGTTCTATTTAAAAAACAATACTGAAAAAAGAAGCAATGTAGACAGGGAGATACAAGAGGAATTCGTAGATTGAAAAAGGCATTTGACTCAGATTCCTAGTAACAGTGTGGGACATGATTAAAGATGAAAATGTAAATACTGTGTACATTTATGTGTACAGTATCTACAGTGAAACCCCAATTTTACGTTCCCCGATCTTACGTTTTCCCGGAATTTACGTCATAAATGAGTGGTCCCGGCAAAAGATCCATGTAAGTATTGAACACTTTTCCTCGAATTTACGTTTTCGCGATTTTACGTTTTCCTCGATCTTGCGCCTGACTTGTGAAGTCCTACTGTGTAGACGGCAGCGTTGATTTCAGTTTCGGGAAAGGTGGTGAGGATACATATAAATATTACGTGTTTTGCTATTTAAAAAATGGGTATATTTTGGTGAATGTTCTGAATTGGTTAGTTGAATAATTTTCTAGGACTAAGCTCATGTGTTTCATTTCGAGTGTTTGTTGATTTAAGTTTGTCGCCAGTGAAAGTCAGTTGCTGGTTTTTACTTTCTCGCTACTGCTTACGCAGTAGAAAGTTATGTAATGCTGCGGGGAAAAAGCTGCGAATTCTCAGCAGAAAAACTTGCCGGGACTTGGCACAGAAAAAGTGGATAAATCCAGTAGCTAAATTTAGGGAGAAAATCTTCTAACAGGTGGTGTAGTCAGAATCCACGTTTTGAAGATACTTGATATCGGAAAAAAGATTGACACCAAACGCGGCCAATTTTCTCCAACATTTATTTTCCCCTATCGATCTGGCTAAAGTCGCGGACCCTCGAATTTGAAATCGATATTGTAAATTTTGGGGGCACTTCACTATGACGCCCTTGGGACATTTTCAAAATTTTCAAAAAATGGCGCTATCTCTCACATTCGTTGAAAACTTGATTTTTCGAAAATTGCAAAAGTTCAACCTTTTTTTCGGCGTTTTCCTACAACTACAATCATGAACATACAGATTTTTCCCCATAAGGAAATCTGTTCCAAAAAGGTAGATATAAAAAATAGAATGTCAAGCACAATTTTTCAAAAAATTGAGTATTTTTCGCGTGAAAATACGGGCGAGAAAGTATGTGCTATTTTAGCACCACTAGTTTCTATTCATTTCTTTTCAATTGAAGTTTAAATGTATGATTTATTATTTTTAGAATTACGTGTTGTAGAACATGCAAAAAAAAAAAAATAATTTCCTCTATTTTGTTTTCCTCGATTTTACACTTTTTTTTACCAGTCCCTAGAATGGCGTAAATTAGGGGTTTCACTGTATATGCAGATTGTCAGAGCAATGTAAAAGTGGGCTCAAGTAGTTTTTCAACACTTGCAAATAAATTAAAGTCACACAATATTCTATCTCCAACTTTATTTGAAATGTAGAAAAGAAAGTGTAAGGGTCTGGATTAGGAATTGGAACAGACTTCTTTACACTTTGACATTAACAAGTGATAATCACAAATGATGTAGTTGGGGTGACACTGTGAGTGATTATGTCAAAGAAGGTATGGGAATACATACTCTAAAACAGAAGGTATAGGAAAAAGACCTGGGAGGAAGTGAGAACAATAATGATGGATTAGATGATGATGTTTAGAAAATCATAATAAGTGGTGATTAGACAGCGAGAAATTGCAACAACCATTAACATTTGCTTTACTACTATTACTAAAAACATTAAAAACTAATTATTGCTTTACCATTTCATCAATTTGGTTCATTAAACATTTTTGAATGATAAATTATAAGGAATAAGCCCTAGTCATCAGATTAGGATTTTTGCCTATTTTTAAGGGTAGGTAAAAACATAAATGTTCAAGTTTTAAAAATAAAAAAACACAGAAATACAGGGGTCACAGAGCAATTAGAGAAAAGAAATATCTCTGAGTACTAGCAAACACAACAAGAGGTTGAGTGGAAAAGGAACTGGATATTAAACCGAACATCACATAAATAAAAAAAGTATGTATTTCACTGGTTTGGAAATTTGATAAGAATAGATAAAAATAAGGAAATGGTAAAATTATTTTAAGCTAGCTAACAGTTTAGCTATATTTACCACATGTCAGCGAGACAACAAAGAACAATGGAAGAGAGATAAATGAACTGATGAATAAATGGCAAGGGATACGAGTGCATACAGAAAGTTGCTAAAAAATGATGAAGAGACACAAAAGAAAAAGATAATGAAATTTAAAATATAAATTAAAATTTTATAAAAGAAAATTAATTTTTTTAAACACTAACAAACCTTCTCTAACACTTAACAACATAAACCATTTAATTAAATGCATTTATATGTTACTTTGCACATTGATCAGTATTAGCCACATTAAAATTTTTCTACCATCCTCAAAATTACAAAAAATTGGAAAATATCTTCTACAAATAAACAGTATTTAACAAAATACAACATTTACTATTTTTCAAATATTTGTGATGTACAAAGAGCAGTTGTTATCTCACCTTGTCCTTCAGTTGTTGACATAACTGCAATGCAACAGTGAACAACACCAAAACCTCATTTAGCCAGGGTACAGAGCAGTCAGCTTGATGAGCTTCATATTTAACACTGCCATGGGAGTTGCTCACATGGTATGCAGCAAACACCAATTTATGACTCTGAATGTAGAAGCTAACAGCCAAATCTTCCGGGAGCGGTGGACTCAAGGATTTCTGCAGACATATCTCATTAATTGTACGGATTCTGTCACACACACACTTCACAATTCAAACACACCCTTAACATATGAAATAAATTATTTATATTCAAATCATACTGAATGGAAATTCGTATGTCCTATTGCTGTATTGGTTTCAGTTTTATTTTACAAGATTTAATGATAAAACAGCATTGTCAAAATTCAAAATCAATTATGGTCGATCATTTAAATTAAACAGTATTTGCAGAGTTAATTTCACGCTTAAGACAGAAGTTTATTGATAACTGTTAATCCTTAAAATTATTCTTTCCATGCATATATTTAGAAATGCATGCTAATACTTTCACTTTTATGTAACATTCTATAACTACATCAGCATGATGCTTGTGAAAAATAGCAATAAGTGAAAAGAAATAATAAGATAAGCCACACCAGCTATAGTGAGTTTCCTAGTATTTGTAAATAATTATTCAATTCTGGGATACTGCCCCAAACCCTTCATTAATATGAACAAGGCATAGTAACAAGATAAGCCCCCACTTTTACCAAAATTGAAATATTAACATTTACCATCACCAAGAGCCTTCCTACAGCTGGTGTGACTTATATTATTATTGTCCGAAGCCCTACAATTGTTTTGGTATGTTGAATTTTACAGCAAAATTCTCTGCATGAAAAAATATGTAACTATGTTTTGTTATATAAATAAGTCAGTGTCCTTCAAATTTTGCTAAATAATTATTGAAAACTGTTTCATACTTGCAGAACTAAACTTTAAATGACAAGAAAAATCTATGAAAATTGTTCTAAAAACCTTAGTACTAGCAAAACCCAAAAAAACACTTCTTTCTTGTTGCAACCAAAATAAGAAATAATGATACTTTTACCTTCACTACCTAAACAATGATAACCTTCAACAATAAATTAACTGTACTTAAATTACTTTTTAGTCTAAAAAAATATTATACATTCAAAAATAACATAGGTAAACTTTCACTGAATAAGAGTTACCAAGTCTTATTAGGGCATTATGTGTCTATCTTTGATAAGACAAAGCAAGCCTAACATTCAGTGAATGTATACCAATGCTTTCACCTCAACCTAGCAAGGAGTGAAACTCCTCCACATGAAGTTGATAGTATGAAAGAGATATTGTGGATTGCCTGCTGCAAGTTTGGTAATCTCATTCACGGTCACAATGTAGTAAGCTGTCCACTCACCATATTGCGACTGCGAAGGAGATCATCAATTGCCTTCTTGCGAGGCACCACAAGAGCCGTACGACCACGCTGAAGTGAACCCAAGATGCAGCCAAGCACATGTAAAACTTCCTCTGAAGACCTGTTACACAGTATCACATTACTAAGAAACAACTAAATAATACCAAAACTAGTAAGGAATTGAAATGTCACTGTAAATATTTAACACTAACAATTTTTTATTGGATGAGCAACACCATGAACAATGAATACGTACTTGAACATGTATGAACGATCTACATTATCTATATGACACAGTGCTTGTTGCAAATGATTTCCTGCATCCTGAATTTGTTGCAATTTCCAAGGATGTTCATGATGTACAGCAGTTCGATAAACTACGTTCTGCTGCCTTTGGACACGCAAGTTAATATCCTATAACATAAATATTCAGAGAGCTGTCAAACATAAATGACAGAAGAATAAAGAAATAAAAATAAATGATCTAGAAACTTACAGCATGGGTAATGCTATCTCCTGTTAAAGTAACTACACATTTCAGTTGTTCAGGTGGGTTCACTAAAACAAATTTGTCTTGTTTTATTGGTCCATCATTACCACATAATGGTACAGGAAAACGACGAGCACATTCCTAAAATAATATTAGAAGCACTGTAATATGAAATATTTAATCACACTTTGGTATTCGTTCATCAATTCAAGAAATACATACGACAACAATTGAATGAAGTTGTGATAATACTGCATGAACTTCCTCATGCAATACCCACTCGAATTCCATTTGCTAGAAATAAGTAATTATAACAAGGTAAATGTACATTAACCTACAAAACAAAGATATATCGTAAATGTAATGCCTGAGAAAGATGAGAACAGTTTAAATAGCTAACTAGAAATTAATTTCAAATCACCACTAAACTATACACTACATTTTTACTTACGGTAACAAACAGATTACAGAGAAAAAAGAAAACTCACGAGATTGGCAGACTCCTCCTTCTCGCTGTCCGCCATTTTTATTAGCTGCCACTACTTGCAGTCCCGCCAACTTCACATCAGACCGAGAGAAACTGTCACGACGATACCTCCGAATTTTAGGCACAAACTAGTGATGTTACAGAATGGCACAGACTTTCCCGTATTAGTTTTCTATTTCCTTGGGCTGGGCTTGCTATTTGGAATCGCCACATACTCTTGCCACCTGTTATCTATCGCCGCCCAAAGTACATTTTTTTGATATTTTCTTAATTTTTCGGTTTCCTAATGGCAGAACGGAAATATTAATTTCAGAATATTAAAAAAACACAAAAACCTCGTTTTTTTTAGTTTTCGAAAAACATCATTAGAAATCACTTGCAGTACATCAACTCACAAATACAACTGTGTTTATAAATTACTCGAAATGTACATATTAACAGTGTGACAGATATAAAAAAATTGAATAATTAAAAAAAATACACCAAAGTGGACTTTACGCCATATAAAAGAATACAATTAGCAATATTCGCTCCAAAAGTTTGAAGAAATAAATTGGAGCCATTTATAAGAAAAACGGGTTTGAGAATAACTGAAAATGCAGAATTTTGAACAGGTTATCCGACATTATTTAAAGCACATATACTCATAAATACAATAATGTGAACGAACGCTGATGTAAATATTAACGACGTGAGAGAGAAATCAAAATAATACGTTTTTATAATTTTTGAAAAAAACAAAAGAATAGAACATGGCGTTTATGACATCTCAGAGTACATTAGGCACTATCCCTACCAAAAGTATAAAGAAAACATTTCAAGCTGTTATTGAGAAAATCTTGTTTTCGTATTATTTTAAAAATTGCACATATTGCACGCAATATTGCGCAAAAATTACTATAATTTTCAAAAAATTGTACATGGCATTAAAGAAAGAACTATGAAGAACGATTTTCTTTGAAGAAAAAATCTCTCTCTGCAATTTTGTAGTTGGAGGAAGACGCCGAATAAAATTCAAACTTTGCGATTTTCGAAAATTGAGAGTTAACCGTTATAATGCCTCCTTTATAAGTTACTTTATCTTTACAAGAAATTTAAAGAAAAATTTGGAGCCGTTTTTGAGAAAATCTGAAATTGTCCAGGGGATTCATGTATTTTGAAGAATGTTTTTCAAAATTTCGAAGCTTTGACTAGAGCCAGATCGACCGCATAATATTCAATTTGGAAAAAATCCTACGAGTGATTTAGGTGCTATTAGTGTTCACAGACAGAGCCGTTTTTGAGAAAAATCTGAAATTGTCCAGGGGATTCATGTAAAGTATCCCCATATTTTGAAGAAAGTTTTTCAAAATTTCAAAGCTTTCACTAGAGCCAGATCGACCGCATAATATTCAATTTGGAAAAAATCCTACGAGTGATTTAGGTGCTATTAGTGTTCACAGACAGACGTTTTGTTTTCAATTGTTTTTTGGGTATCAAGGACCCACAAAACAGGGATGCAGGCTACACATGTTAGGGGATTTTTTCTTAATTTACATACTGTATTTATCCACTTTTTCGTTATTACTGACCAGCAACGAATGTTTTCTGCCGAAAATTCGCCATTTTTTCGAGCAGCTTTACATAACTTTCCCTATACTACGTGTTACTCCGTAAATACATGCGAATAAGGGAAAATAACTAGTGGTGATACAGAATGGCACAGACATTCCCGTATTAATTTTATATTTCCTTCGGTCTCGGCTAGCGTTTTGGAATAGCCACATACTTGTGCCAGCTGCCATCTATCGCCGCCCAAACTACATTTTTTTGGGGGCATTTTCTTAATTTTTCGGTTTCCTAATGCTAGAACGGATATGTTCATTTGAAAATATTAAATAATAGTAAAACCTCGTCCTAAATGGCATTTTTCTTTGAAAAATTTAGCCATTAAAAAACGTTTAAGTGCTACTAAAAAGGTGTGAAACCGAAATTTAAAGCTCTTTTTCACAGAAAATTTTTGAGTTTTCGATTTGAAGTAATTTGAAGCACTTACACTCACAAATACAATAGTGTTTACAAATTGCTGGAAATGGGTATTATAAATGTGTGAGAGATCTTAAAAAAATACATGTATGTAATTTTTTCCAAAAACAAAAAACAAATTGAACTTTACGTCATATTAAAGAGTGCAACTAACACTATCCGTTCCAAAAGTTTGAAGAAAAAATTTGGAGCCATTTATGAGAAAATGGCGTTTGAGCATTTCTGAAAATGCCGAATTTTGAGCTAGATTTCAGAGAAAACGGTGAAGTTCCCGGGAAACTTTACTTGACATTATTTAAAGCACATGTACTCGTAAATATAATGCGAACAAATCGCTACTAATCTAAATATTACCGACGTGGGAGAAAAGTCAAAACAAAATACATATTTGTAATTTTTGAAAAAAACAAAAGAATACGCCAATATGGCAATTATGTCATTCCATAGACTACATTTATCACTACCCCTACGAAAAGTTTAAAGAAAACATTTGGAGCCGTTTTCGAGAAAACCTTGTTTTGTAATTTTCTAAAATTTCACATATTGCCCCAATACTGCGCGAAAACTACTATAATTTTAAAAAAATGTACACGACCTTAACAATAGAACTCACATTTGAGAACAAATTTTATTTTGAGGGAGAATCTCTATCTTCAATTTTGTACTTGTAGGAAGACGCCGAAAAAAATTCAAACTTTTGAAATTTTCGAAAATTCAAAGTTAATTGTGAAAATGATATCTACGCCACTTGTATACGGGTATTTTACTATATCCTTACAAGAAATTTAAATAAAAACTTTGGAGCCGTTTTTGAGAAAAATTTGAAAATGTTCGGGGGGCTTTATATAAAGTACCCCACATTTTGAAGCAAGTTTTTCAAAATTGCGGCGTCTTGAGTGGACGCAGATCGACCGGGGAATATTCACTTTGGAAGAAATCGTACGTATGGTTTAGGCGCTAGTGTTGTTCACAGACTGACGGACAGACAGACAGACGTACAGATAGACGGACGGACGTTTGAAAAGAACCACTTTTTCGGTGTCCGGGGACCCCAAAACATGTATTGCTGTTGAAATCTGGAAATCGATTTTCCGAAGCATTTCATAACTTCCCCTACACTCTGTATATTACTCCGTATATACGTACGAATAAGGGATAGTAACTAGTGTTGCTACAGAATGGCACAGACTTTCCCTTATTAGTTTTCTATTTCCTTGGGTCTGGACTAGCGATTCGGAATTGCCACATACTTGTGCCAGCTGCCTTCTATCGCCACCCAAACTACATTTTTTGACATTTGCTCAATTTTTCGGTTTCCTAATGGTATATATTATTATACACCATTATATTATATACCATTAAGAAACATTAATTTTAGAATATTAAAGAATTAAATGGCAATTTTCTTTGAAGAATTTGGAGCCGTTTTTAAAAAATGACGTTTAAGCGCTACTAAAAAATGCGAAATTTGGAGCTCTTTTCACAGAAAATTTTTGAGTTTTCGAAACACTTCATTAGAAGCCATTTATATTTATGTACAAGTCATTACATTTATGCAATTTTTGCAAAAACAAATAATATCCCAAATTGAACTTTACGTCATATTAAAGAGTGCAATTATCACTATTCGTTCCAAAAGTTTGAGGAAAAAAATTTGGAGCCATTAATGAAAAAACACCGTTTGAGCGTTTCTGAAAATGCGGAATTTGAGCTAGTTTTCAGAGAAAACGGTCGAGTTCTCTAGAAACTTTACTTGGCATTTTGTAAGCCATGTACTCGTAAATATAATAATGTGAACAAATCGGCACTAATCTGAATATTGCCGATGTGGGAGATAAGTCAAAAAATTGCATTTGTGTATTTCAATCCTGAATTAATTTGTGAAAGAAAAAATGTAATATTTTTGTTTTATATGATACATTATGATATTGAATAAGCAATGAAAGAAAAAGAAACGAGTTCGAATATATAATTTTGGAAATTTTGGCCTTGGTTCTTGTAAGTACCGTCAGGATCTGTGGGTAGGCAAATAAAAATGACTTTTTATTTTAATATTTGTTTATTTTTTATATTTGATGATATTCTGAAAAACAATTTTTACTTTCACTGCAACAAAGGAAAACTTGGCAAAATGAACATTTAGAATGAGGTCTTGATGGAATTTTTTAATTGCACATAATTCACATCTTCCTCTTTGGGATCTTTAGAAACCGAAAGTCCTCCTTTCTTCCGGGGATTTGACACGGGAGATGGAGAATTTGATGACGATGGTGATGGTGATGGTCTACCCCTCTTTTTGTTGGGGGTGCTTCCATTCGCAATTAGGCCCCATTGCTAACTTTTTTCTAAAATCTAAAATTCCCCATTTATGTCTTTGTAAATGACGATTGAGTTTACAAATGCTATTTCAATGAGAGCAAAAAATAGTCTCTGCCACAATTTTTTTGACTTTCTATCTCTGTAAATAAAGCGGACGAAAGTGCAGAAATATCATTTGTCTCATCATTATCATCAGAGCTCCACTCCTCGGGAGTGTCTACCTCAGATGGTATTTCTTCCAAAACAAATGTTATTTCATCTTCTGTCAATGTAGACAGCGGCATTTTTACACCTACAGATATAACCGTAAATATTTTTCACCAGAAAAAGTTGCGTTATGTTTAGCAAAATGTTCGTATTTAAATGCGCCAGAGTCCTGACGGTACTTTCTATTTCCAAAAAGTAAATTCATAAAATAAACAATACCTATGAAAAAAATTAGGTAAATTATTTTATAGATTACATTACCTGAGAACACAGAATAAAATAAAAAATAAAATAAGCAATTGCGATAAGAATTAAAAACTGAAAATGATGATTCATTAAAGTCTTGAATCGACGTTCAGAAAACACGACTATCGACATATTCTAGTTTCAAGCAAAGAGAAAATTAAATGATTCGCATCAAGTTTATCTAGCAACAACTAATAACATTCCCAGGCATTGTTAATTCTCAGAATATGCTCGATTCCAGGCAGTGTACCCATTGTTGTGGCGCTTAAACATAGTAGTACCTACAAGTACCGTGAGGACATAAAGGGTTAAAAAAAACACAAAAGGATAGAGCAATATGGTAATTATGTCATTTCATAGAGTACTTTTAGCACTATCTTTACCAAAAGGTTAAAGAAAAAATTTGGAGCCCTTTTTGAGAAAATCTTGTTTTTGTATATTAAAAAAATGCAAATATTGTACGCAATATTGCACGAAAACTAGTATAATTTTCAAAATAATGTACATGACCTTAATGATAGAACTCACTTTGGAGAACAAATTTTAGTTGAAAGAAAATAGCTCAAATTTGGTACATGTAGGAAGACACCGAAAAAAGTTCAGACTTTTGAAACTTTCGAAAATTCTGAGTTCACCGTGAAAATTGGACCTATGCCTCCTTAATAAGTGTATTTTACTCTATTCTTACAAGAAATTTAAAGAAAAAATTTGGAGCCGTTTTTGAGAAAATGTTGAAAATGTCAGGGGGGCTTCATGTAAGTACACTCAAATTTTGAAGAAAGTTTTTCAAAATCGCGGCGCCTCGAGTGGATCGGGGATTGACCAGGGAATATCTATTTTGGAAAAATTGTATGCCTAGTTTAGGCGCTATAATGTTGTTCACATACACCGGACGGACGGACAGACGGGCTGACAGACCGACGGACAGAAGTTTTGCTTTCAATTGTTTTTTCGGTATCAAGGACCCACAAAACAGGGATTCAGGCTACACCACGGGCTAGGGGAGTTTCCCCCTTAATTTATCAACTGGATGTATCCACTTTTTCGTTATCACGGCCCGGCAACGAATTTTTTTCTGTCGAAAATTTGCCTTTTTTTGGTGCAGCATTACACAACTTTCCCCATACTACGTATATTACTTAGTGGCGTAGCGTCAGGGGACGCTGAGATGCTGAGTATCCCCGTATATAATATTAATAGAGAACCCTAAATACTGTATTGATAATCTTGCAAGTGGATCGCTGAGCGAAACACGTTTTGTATTAATTTTAAATTGATTTCTTATGATTGAATTCGGCGGGTTGTTGAAGCTGGTCTGTGATTGCTTGGAAGCTAAAATGCTTCTAGCGTCTGCCGCGAGATTGCGACGAGGAAAAACGCATGCGCAGATGGCGAGGTTAACCTCTCCCCTCTTCACCCCTGGCCAAGAGAAACCCGACTCTTTTACGTTAGTATCCAATGCGGAAAAGAAGCTCGTTTGTGCATGAGAGCACAGTATACTTCAGGCGGTCAGTGAATTTTCTCTCTCTCTCACTCGGGAGTCCCCGGGCACAAACTGTAGAAATAGTGCGTGTCTACTATTCATAATTAATATCCAAGAAATTGAATTATCCCTTAAATAGATTGCCTATTATTTTAGTCTGCAATGTATAAATTAACAAGTGGTGTCATTGTCATTCGCGTATAAGAATTAAAGCCGAGCCATTGTATAATTTTCTTTCAAGACATCGGCAGTCCTGACTGCTGTGAGGATATTGTGGCAAGCGCCTACACCGCCGTAAGCAATCGAGATCGTGGAAGTAAGGTCCGATTAAATTAAGAAGGTGATTGACATTTGTGAGTGGAGGGGAGCGACGTTGCCAGGTTGCAAACCACTGAGCACGTGTTACCGGGACACGAAAACAAACACTTCAAAAAATACGTGTAAAAGTGTAAAAAATACGACAAAAGCCTAACCTCAACGCAACTCATCACAACACAGTACAAATTGCGCGCACAGCACAGGCAGAAACGCGGGCGGCGCGGCGGCAGGGAAGTCGCTGTGCAGATGCTCAAATGTTCCCCGTGTTCGGCAGTGGCACCTGAGCGACCTGACACGTCACGTTTTGTCTCTCTGGTTGGCAGCTACCATGGAAACGGGAGAGGCGTCCTGACGTCACACAGAACTGTCAATCACCTTCTTAATTTAATCGGACCTTAGTTCCAGTGTAACTACCTTGTGTTGCGTTCCCCTGTTAGATGAAGTAGTTGATAGTGACATTTTGTGTGTTATTTTTAAGCATCCCCAAACGTGCGAGTCATGCTACGCCGCTGATATTTCACCGTATATACATACCCCCATGGAAACATAAAATTTCGCGGCGAAAATGCCTTGGCCCGCGGGTTTGGTAGCAATGGACCTCCCTCACTGCCGAAAGCGACATCTAACGGTGGGTTTGAAAACTACGTTCTCTCGACCGAACTATGAAGATGAAATTAATTTGATTATAGCGTATGAAATATTTTAATGTCCATTGAGAGCGAAAAAGTAGTACGAAGAAACTAGGGGTGCTACAGAATGGCACAGACTTTCCCGTATTAGTTTTCTATTTCCTTGGGTCTTCGCTAGCTATTTGGAATTGCCACATACTCTTTCTTTGCCAGCTGCCATCTATCACCGCCAAAAGTACATTTGTTTTTGTCATTTTCTTAAATTTTCAGTTTCCTATTGGTAGAATGGAAATATTAAACTTTAAAATATTAAAGAACACAAAAACCTAGTCCTAAATGGCAATTTTCTTTTAAAAATTATGTGCCGTTTAAAGAAAATTGCGTTTTAGCGCTATTAAAAATGCGAATTTGAAGCTCATTTTCACAGAAAATTTTTGAGTTTTCAAAATACTTCATTTTAAGTTATTTGAAGCACTTACACTCACAAATTTAATAATCTTGACAATTTGCTAGTAATGTGCATGTTAAATATGTGAGAGATCTTTAAAAAAATCACATTTGTATACTTTTTGAAAAAAAAACTCAAAATAAACTTTACGTCATATTAAATACTGTAACTATCACTATCCGTTACAACAGTTTCAAGAAAAAATTTGCAGCCATATATAAGAGGCGTTTGAGCGTTTCTGAAAATGCGGAATTTTGAGCTACTTTTCACAGAAAACGGTTGTGTTTTCGAGAAACTTTACTTGACATTATTTAAAGCTCATGTACTACCTTAAAATAATAATGCCAACAAATAAAGGCTATTGTAAATCTTAACGACGTGAGAGATCAAAAAGTCAAAAAATTACATTTTTGCAACTTTTGAAAAAACAAACGAATAGAGCTATAAGGCATTTCTGTCACATACAATATATTAGGGACTACACATATCAAAGTTTAAAGAAAAAATTTGGAGCCGTTTTTGAGAAAATCTTGTTTTTGTAATTTTTTAAAATTGCAAATATTGCCCGCGATATTGCGCGGAAAACAACTAAAATTTTCAAAAAAATGTACATGACCTTAAAGATAGAACTTACTGTGAAGAAAAAATTTTATTTGAACGAAAAATCTCTATCTGCAATTTTGTAGACGCCGAATAAAATTCAAACTTATATATCCATTTTGGAGGAAATCGTACGTATGGTTTAGGCGCTAGCAGTGTTCACAGACGGACGTTTTCCATTCAATTGGTTTTTCGATATCAAGGACCCACAAAAGAAGGGTTTCTGGCTACACCACGTGTTAGGGGATTTTTTTCTTAATTTAGCAACTGGTTTTATCCACTTTTTCGTTATCACGGCCCGGCAATGGATTTTTTCCGCCGAAAATTGGCCAATTTTTTCGCGCAGCATTACATAACTTTCCTTATACTACGTATATCACTCCATGTATACGTACGTATACGGGAAAGTAAAAAATCTCCTAACAAGTGTTGTAGCCAGAACCTCTCTTTTGAGGGTCCTTCATACCGAAAAACCAATTCAAAGGAAAACGTCCGTTTGTCTGTCTGTCCGTCTGTAAACACTGCTAGCGCCTAAACCATAGGTACGATTTCTTCCAAATTGGATATTGCCCAGTCGATCTGGTTCTAGTCGAAGCTAAGTCTAAGCACAGAGTAAAATACACTTATTAAGGTGGCATAGATCCGATTTTCACGGATAACTTAGAATTTTGAAAATTGCAAAAGTTAAAATTTTTTCGGCGTCTTTGTGGAACTACAAAATTGATGATAGAGATTTTTGTTTTAATTAAAATTTGTTGTCCAAAGCAGGCGCGACTCGTCATTACAGGCTGTAAGGTGGAGCCTCTCTTAGAGAAATCGCCCTCAAAAAGAAATTTAAAAATATGTTTAAACATGTATTTATTTATTTATATATTAATAATGGATTTCTGAGCCGTATTATGTAACAATCATATCAAACCTTTTCTTTGTCGGTTCTTTAACGGCCGTTCGTAACGCACCTACCAATGCGACAATTAATAATTTAAAATAATCAATGACGAAATTTACATTTTATGTAAATTTATTATGTTATAAGTGAGCTTATTCCTGAGTTTCGGGCAATATCTCGCGAACTCACATGGTGGTTTGTAGCCACATATGCAATAACATCTACTTCCTTGTTCTCATCAGTAGCACGCTTATTTCTCTTTCGTGATTTAGAATTCCAGTCACCGCTTGATAACAAACGTTGGATATTCTTACCAAAGTTCTCCGTGATACAGATTTCCGATTAGGGTACCTTTCAGCGTACATTTTCACAGTTCGCTTTGCGGTCCTTCCACATTCACCGTAAAGAAGAAGAATATCGAATTTTTCTACATTCGTAAATTTCATCATGTATGCCTATGCTGCAATGAAGGTTTTTTAAAGAGTGTAAAAGTTTGTTAGAATTATGAATTACAGGTCGTAAATACTTTCATAGGCGAAGGTCTACAAATTCTCTCGAGAGAACGGAACGCTATGAGAGCAAAGTACGACTGACTATTTTCGCCTGCCAGAAACCTGTTTGTTTATGGTTCCCGTGAAGAGAACTATTTATATGCAGAAGTCTAAGAGTTTCGCTCATGTATATGCACGTACGCGAGTCCGCGAAATATTGAAATTTAATTACGCATGTGGAAAAATATATTAACATACTCTCATATGAAGTAAAAGAAAACTGCCACGAATGTAAATAGAAAGAAAAAATATTTTTCACAGGACGTTCAAATACCTTTTCTTTGAGTCTCACAGCGCAGCAAAGGGCCCGTGTATTTTTGTAATGACGAGTGGTTTATTTATAATTACAACACCCCGATTTTCCATACTTAATACAATTGCTCTCATAACTCAAATATGACTTAATTCTTTTGTATGTCAAAAATGTTCTACAAGGCAATGCATTCCTTAATCTAGTATGTCTATTTTCATCTCTTATTTCTTGGATGAATAATAGGCACATCCTTTAAATTCACTCTTACTAATTAAAACATCTTATCAGTGAACTCTATCTTTTACTTGTATTCTTGCATCCTAAACTCAAGGCTTTACTAAATTTTCTCCAGAATTGTTTCCTTTACAAGCATCCACTTAACAAATTAATATCCATTTTAAATACTTAATTATCAATAGAACATATCTCAATAATGTAAAATGAACAGATGGGTTTGAAAACTGTCCTATAAAGGTGAATAAAAAAGAAAAATTCACAAGAACATTTATTTTTCACTTTGACCAATGGGGTGGAATTGCCATTACACTTGAGCTCCAAATTTGGATTCATCCCAGCATTTATGTATAATAATAATAATAATAATATTTTATTCATTTTCACATAAGTTAATGAATGCTGTTCAAGCACACTAATAATGAAAACAAAAACAAAGAAATGGTACAGAAACAACACAATTTGTAAACAAGGAAGTTTTACAAAACAGTATCCTATCATTATGGATCATTATATAATATATTTGTTGATACAAAGAAAACTGGCACAAATAATATACAAATTTAAAGAATAAAAATCTACAAATACAATACACAACACAACTTTAAAATAAAATCTACAAAAATAATACACATCTTTACAATACAATCTATAATATACACTATATATTTTTAAATGTATATTGTATGGTATTGTAGATTGTGTTTTGAAGTTGCATTGTGTATTGTATTTGTAGATTTTTATTCCTTAAATTTGTGTTTATATAAAATTTAATTATTTTCATGTGTCAGTAGAAGTTTCCTGGAACAAAAAGACAATTTGCATTAGTATTCTATTTAGTTAACTGTTAATTAGTATTCTGTTTTTTAGTTGAATATTTCCTCTCTTAAAGCACCATGGCTTGTCATTATTGGGGTCAAGAAAATACTTCCCTAGAAAATTAGTACTATCCAGTCTCAAAGGTACAATCTGAAAGATGGTCCGGGGCCAACTACTTCATTCTCAGGCAACCAAATGTGGATCTATTGAAGATAAAGTGAAATGTAATAGACGACAAAATTTATAGTTTCATTAATTAAAATATATGGAAACTATACTACAACAGGATCATCTTTGTTACTTTATCCATAAATACAGTACAGTTCTGGTTTTCCTGTACAATACTAGTACAAAATAAATATACAGGACAAGTAATAAAATATAAATTATAACTTGCCCTTTTCACTCATCCCGTAAATCATTTTCCTGATGATGCCTTTGCCAAATTCGTCCACTTTGTCTATTACATATGCTCTTCGCCTCCTTATTTCCCAGGAGTTCTCAATTCACTGATGTCCTTTTTATAATACCTAAATAAACAAAATTCCTTCAGTTACACTTATATCAATTGCACAACAACAGCTATTAAAGTGTAATTATAATATCAAAACTTACTTCGTGACAGTACTTTTGCTCAAATTCAGCTATTCCATTATGAGGCTCACAACAGAACAGGATTCTAACCTTCCTTTCCTTTGCATTTCTCGGATTTTTCTCGCGAGAAATATAATATCCTCTTGTCGCTGGCGTGAACAAGGATTCCTCCTGCGACCACTCCGACGTTCCACGATTCGCAATGGTGTTATTATTTAAAAAATAAATAAAAATGCAAAGCACAGAACCGCGAAACGCTCACAATCAACACAACACAAGAGCCAGGAAACACGTGCACCAGTACGCACCTTACATTCAAGACTCGGTTTTAAAATAAACATAATACTTATCACACAAAAAGTAAATTCCATATAATGTGTATAAAAAAGAAATTTTACAGAAGAGCACATAGCACTGCACTTCCTAATTTCAATTATTTCTCGTGGCGCACTATATTTTCGGCGGACGAGGACATTACAAAAGGAAGCGTCGAAACCATTTACAAGTTAGCCAATTGCAAATGAACGAATCGAGGAAGGAGAGTTCAATGGGATCAAGGACACAACGACCACAGAACCTTCGGTTATGTTGTCAGTACTAGCTGTCAAAATTGCTTGTTCTTACACGAATCTCTAAGGAAGGGCGCGGATCACGTGGTTTCTGAGGAAATGTAGAATGCGTTTTCTTCTACATTTTCTCTCCGAATAATATGAATACTTATATCATTGTATTCGTCTCTTTGAGAACTTTAAAATGATAGTGAAAAAAAAATACATACTTCCATTTAAAAAATCGAAGTTGTGTCGATATCTCCAAAATTACAAAACTCGCTAACAAGAAAATTGAATATGTTATTTCCCCCATTACTTGCAATAACTTGGCGTAAACCTCATCCCAATACCTCAAACCGTTTTGAAGATACTTGCTGTGGGCATCTTAGGTGCCTCACCTGTATACGTATATATGTATATATATTGTAATATACAAAATATTACAGAACAAACGCCGCGCCTTAATCTGTACGGACGGAGCTGTAATATACAAAAGATTACAAAACAAACGCCGCGCTTTAATCTGGACGGTCGCGGTTACTAGGTAACGAAGGTTGTTGACGGACAGGAGGGGGCTCTGGACTAGAGAGTTGGTGGTTGACTGGCATCGTGGTGGTAGCGGCGCGAATGTAATGTGAATTATTTAAGTAGGACATCAACGTGAATAGGGAGGATAGATTGTGGAACAATAGCGCAAGAAGTGAGTCAGCAAGAGAGAAGCAGACGACTTCGGCGACGACCGGCGCGAAGAGGGATTTTCGGCGCGGAAGCCAAGGGGCTACGAACTGCGGGGCCATCGTTTCACAACGCCAGACAATTCGGTACCGTGAACCTAAGGCATGCAATCAATCAAGAGAATTTATATTGATAATCCCAAATTCAAATTTTAATAAACAAAATTATTGTTGTGCCCCGTTATATGTAATTCCTTCGGAATATAAACAATTTCAGACTTCCAGGCTTCTCTGTATAGAGGGCAATCTGGTGACAACCAGCCTGCAGGTAAGCGTGCAGGTGTGTCATTGTATAGAACCCACAAACTGAGCTAGCGAATTAAAATAAAATTAAATTAAATTAGATAAAATAAATCATTCATCATTATTTTATCACTATATATATATTCCATACTTCAAGGCATAAATCGTTGATTCGCGAGCGTTACTGCTCCAGACACGAAGCCACCCAGACGCGCGGCGCCGGCCGCCTCACGCCCACGGCTCCCCCAGGCGAGTGACCGGCGCTTCGCGGAATTTCTGCGTGCTATCACGCCTCCCTAACGATCTCAACCGTCCCCAACAGACGACCCTTCCAGAACATTCAACCAATTCAAAATAACAATCTGTGATAGGCCAATCGTCTATCCTACTCTTAAGCGCCGTGCGCAGTAGGTCTCGCGATGCTTATGTCGCCGAGATCATCAAATCAGTTGTGGAGTGGATCTTAAGCGGATCACACGTACGTGATTCGTTTCCATTGAGCTCCGTGTAAAATCTTTGATCGTAATTGTTTTAAGTCTCGCAAAAGAGCAATAATAAATTGTGTAAAGTAAATGTTAATTTGTGCATCGTAAGGCTGAGTTGAAAACGGCAATGCTATAATTACAGCCGTGGCCGACGAGATAGACAGGCTGCGGCACCACTGATCTGTATATAACACTGGATAGGGCATAGAACTAAAATACCAGGAGTGGGGGTGACGCACATAGAATCGCGCCATGACACCTAAACTGCCCACCGCTGGCAAGATTTTGGCGCGAAATTCAAACGTATATACGCAGTTTTACCATTATTATTTACGTGAAAAATAATACTTATAAAATTTTATTCTGAATCATTTCAAGTGAATATTAAAGAAAGATTTTCTAAATTGTGGAATGTAAATTAATACTATAGCTACTTATTTTCCTGAAACCTATATTAATTAACACTAAGCTGAAACAGAAATATGAACTGAAAAATGTAAATGAAAATAAAAAAATTGCAATTAATTAATGTGATGTACAATTCACTTAAATGAACAATTATAATCTGGTCATATTACGACTGAAATAAATTTCGAATAAATATAAATATATAATGTAAATTGATAATTAAAATTAAGAAAACATACAATCACTGATATGTAAATTATAAACCACATTGAAATTAACAGTTATAACTAAGTGGCATTACAATCACTGTGAATGTAAAATTCATGAGTTTTATTCAATTGGCATTAAAATTAATGAAATGTACAATTCAGAATGTATTGAATTAACTAAATCTACATTTCACGTAAGTTGTTATTTACAATTAATACAATATACAATTCACAGATGTACATAGAATTAATTACATGCAGTTTACTAAAAGCAATAATTATTAAGTGGTTGTATAATTGTAATTAATTTAAAATTAATTAAATATACATTGCATTTAAATTGAT
>JAHLJT010004300.1:0-13837 GCA_031308135.1 Acheta domesticus
AACAGTGTAAAGTAATTTAGTCTCAGTATGTTATAAAGTTAGATATTTGAATTCGCAGAATATTTTACAAAAAATATGCTAGATTAAATGAACCTCAATTTGTCAAAGATTGCCCAAATCCAAAAATATCAGCATGAAAGATTAAAAACACTCAAAAGTATTTGGGTCGACCAAAATAAATAGATTTTTTGTAAATCAGGCAGTGAAGTTCACCCGGTTAAATTCAGAGAGTACCTACTCCGCTGGACCAAGTGTTTATACTCAAGGCACCACCTTTTTGAATATACCGTGGTAAGAACCTTTCTCAATCCTTCTTCTGCTAGTGAAGACTCGCACTTAAATGAAAATTTGTAACGGTCGTGACCGCGTCACTGAAGGGTAATGGCGGGTGAAATAATCGAAGAAGGAGAACCGAAGTTGGCTTCGCGAACACCTTCTCCGTTCCTCTACGTCTGCTTCACTTCTTCTTCCTCATATCTTCTCGCTCTGCCGTGACCTCTCCTCTCTCTCGAACGTCGTTAACAGCAGCCACCGGATTCTTAGAATCTCGGAGAACGCTTTCGAATTCTTCGTGACTGAATGAAACTACCGCGGTTTTATATTTTTTAACCTTTCACTGGTCCCATAAAATTAATCGATCAGGTATTATAAACGATATATCTCTGCAATCAATGTTTGTGTAAGTCAATATCGCTGTCGCTTAAAAAGTTTAGAAATTGTGACCATTGAAAAGGGAGGATAGTATCAAACTTTTCCTAAAAATATTAATAAATGATTACCAATAGTAAAGGTACCGAATAGAATGAGACATCTTTGAAATGGACGACTTGTATTGTAATATTTTTTGTGTTAGTAAAAATAACACATTCTATTTCTACTAATCAAATGCCAACAAAACCTCACCAATAGGCAAGCCAAAGAAAATATTATTTATTTTTAGGAGGGTAAAAATTATCATTCAGAGAAGGAATAGGGCATTTGCATTCTTCAAAATTAATTCAAGGAAGACAAACACATGACCTTTTATTTACGTAAAAAACATCAGAAAACTCATTCAACTGGTGAAATAAACCTGTTTTTTAAATTATTTATTGCGAATTTGATATTTCTTTACCTCGTGACTCAAGGTGCACACAAGAAGACATTTGTATTCTTTCTCAATTCAGGATTTTATTGGGTTGTATTGACGACTTCAAATATACCCGTTTACGTAGAGATATTTTCGCTGATTTTACACCGTTAAAAACTGAATTAATGCTGCATGAATAGCGCACGCCCATGGACCGCACGCTGAATAGTGTATTGTGACGCCAAACGCCAAGTAATGTAGTCGGAGTTTTGATCACAGCAAAGGTCTGTTTCAAACTGTACTCAGTACCGCGATTTTCATAATAGGGATTGATCACACAACACTGAACACTATCACCGGTTTGTGGTTATTCTAAACTGGTGCATTAATAAGCGTATCATTTCACGTATTTCATGACGCATCTATACTAACTGATAACGAGCTTTTACACCAACAACATTAACATATCTACCGCATACCAAGAGTAAATTAAACAAAATCATAAAAAGGATCCTCAAGAACAACAGACACTACTGGCAGACGTATAACGTTTTCCATTCGTTGCACTGAAACCCACCCTGGTGCAGAGTAAATACGTCATCGCTCCGCAACAGTGCTGCCCCACATGCGTGAAGGGCAGCCACAAATGAAACGGATTCCGGAACTGAGTCGGTGCGTGTGCGCCACGCAATGAGATTATAGACAGACGTTTTTGGTATGCCACACTGACAGATCTCGAAAAATAAGAATTTTGGGATTGTGGTCGTTATAATTTTTATAATAATTATTATTATTTTAACACATATTGTACGAAGTATTTTCCTAATTCTTTACTCCTTAATTCATATAGTATTAACATGTGATTCTTTATTTAAAAACTACAGAAAACTTCAAAAGCCAATCTGTCAAAAGTTCATTTTCAAGATTTGCCAGTGATCGATACAATACACAAGATTTCGAACCGAAATGCTTCTTCGGAATTATTTGGTTATTGAAAACTATAAAAATATTAATAAGAGCATTTCCGCTTGCGCATAGAAGAAACAGTTCTAGGCAAATAGTGTATTTGAATGATTTTGTAAGGGCGTAGACTTGATTACTAAATAGCACTGGATTTGTTATCATGCAGGTATTTAAAGTTGAATTTTACGAAAATACAAACTGATTTTCCGAACTTTGAGTGGTCAATAAGTTATTTTAAGGCATTTCTTGTAAAACATGGTATCCTCTATCATTCGAAGTGTCCCTATGTGACAGAAGATCTTCAATTGCCTTCACAATTTCATCTCGAATCCAAATCAACATTCATAAGCTCCGTACCTAACCTCAAAATGGCCGGGTGCAATGGATTGCACCGTCGAGCTCGTCAGTGCAGGTTCGGGCGCCCCGAGTGCACCCTGGTTCCGTGTCATTTGCGAATGGAACATGGGCTTCTCCGCACTGGTGCGCCCTAGCAGCCGAATGGAACACGAAAGCTGCCCTGAGTGCGCATCAGTGAGGTGAATGGAAAACGTATTAAAGTAACAACTGCAAACATATCACTAATATTTTCAACAACAATTGCTACAGCAACAGCAATTCAGCATATTACTCTCAGCAGCACGATCTGCAAACATGAAATCTCAACTACCAGACCAAGGTAACGCTGACGAGTAGTTCTGCCAGTCCAGATCAGTCCAACAAGTGACTAGCAGTCCTACATGCATCTCCATACTTTGTAGAGAACTCATTAGAAAACGTCAAGCGACTCTCATTTCTTCCGCTCTTCACTTACTGATATCGATGACCTCCCACTCTCAAAGAGATACGGAATCCTTAAGAGCATTAAAGATAATATTTATTTACCAACGTCTCTTCAACAACCGAAGCCAATCACTCCAATTTTCCTACGCCAAGAAGTAAACCAAAATTACTCAGAACAAATAAACCAAATCCTAAAATCCAGATTCATCACTGAAGCTCGAACCCATTTCACCAAACTTCAAAACTTACTGCAACGACTTCCGCGCTTTCAGCTCCCATCTCTTTAGCTATTTTTTAAAATAATATACGAACTACTTATCCAGCAAAGCATTCATCTCTGTTAATACGCGAAATGACTGCTCCCAGCCTACTCCCAGTTACAAAAGAATAGATACTCAATGACTTACAATATACATGGTATACAACAAATGTAAAATACGACAAAAATGCTGACTCAAATACCAGAATACAACAAAATGTATAAATCTAAAATGATCCTCACTCCTTGAACGTATTTGTCAAATTTCAGTTCAATAATATTTAATCTTAAAGGGTTATTCGTGACTACATCGAACCTACAAATATAACTTCCCAATCGTATAAACTTGGTGCGCAAATGGCGCATTCACCAAAATCCCTCCAAGATCTAAACAGCAAACTTTACACTACGTCAAACCAAAACCTCTAACTCCATTAACGCTCTCAAACACAACAAAACCCTGGGGAGCTTTCCTCGCAACCCCTACAATCTCTAAGTGTCCTTTTGGATCGACGACTTCCCTGTTAATCCAACGTCAATAATGTCAGGGAAAACGTATACGACAAACTCAAGTTATCTTTACCCCTACTTAACAGAGACCCCCTACTCTCTTTTAAAAGTAACAACCACCGAAACCCTATACAGAACTATCATCCGCCCATCTTTTACTTCGTACGTATTGGATCTATAGCAGCACCATTCAACCTCCGTCACCTTCAAAACATTCCAATACAAATCCCTCAGAAAAATAAATAATGCATCCTGGTTAGGTTGCAACCACAAATCCGCAGCGACTTCGGCATTGTTGCAGTAAATTCAATCATCCGTGAATATATTATGGTTTCTACTACATACTACCATTTCCCCCAAAATACCTTGCGTTCCACTTGAATCTCCTCCCTCTTCCAGAGAAACCACAAACTTTCCCCTGAGACTATGCAGCACTCAAACTCATACTTTCTACAACAACTTATCTTTCATCGAAACTCACCATTATGCACCCACATTCTAATAAGCACCATTACGCACCCACCTAAATAATTACAATTCCACTTTTTGAGGACCGAAACTGGATCATCGTATAATATTGTTGTAATTACAACATTAATGCCTCTCTGTATTTACCAACGGAAATCACAACGTATGTAAAACCATAATATGATCAGTGAAGTGTATGCATGAATTTGTAACAATGTGATAAGACTAAGACTCGACTTGCACGCTTCCTTTTGACGAACGCTTTCGAGTGTTTTAGCGAATGTGCGCATGCATACTATGGCTTCTGGGGCGGCAGAGGCCGCTGTACGCATACATGAAATTATTCGTTAAAAGAAAGCGGCGTAAGTTGGGTTGTAGTCTTATGACTATGAAAAAATACATTTAATAGATTAATAAGATTAAATTATTAGTTTGGAAAGAGAAGTATTGCGCAACATTTTCTTGTGGTCTAAACTGTACTATATTATAGGGGGCAGGATTTTGATGAGCTAAAACATCGCCAAAAATTATCAATAAAATGCTCTTAAAATGTTTTAAAAATGACCTAAAAACAAAGAAAAAAGTGAAGTAAAATTGTGATCGAAACCACTTCAGATGAAGACTCAAGCTGTCGGATATCTTACGGACGTAATAAAGGCTTCTTGCTTTCTTCAAGTGAAGTCACCTTGCAAACGTTTGGTGTGGATTGTTCTTTTAAAACAAAATCTCTGGCTTTATCGCGAAATCGGCCGAACTGACAATGGCGCCGTTAGGTGTCACACGAACTTAGATTACATAGTACTCACAACGACTGACATTACAATATATGAGCGAAGAAATCGAACAGGCTACTCAGGAACTTCTGGGGTGATTTGTTGCATCTCGTAAATATTATTTGAAGTAAATACCATTAAAATGATCTTAAAATCGATTAAATCAGCGAAAAAATGCATTAAAAATGAAGTAAAAAGGTTAAAAAATGACTTATTAGTCGAAATCGAGAAAAAATGCAAACACATGTAACACATAAAAGTGGATCATTTCGTTTGGCACAACATAAATGAATTTCTATACTAAATGCATTGTTCTAAAGTGAAAAAAAGAAAATGACTTTCATAAAATCCGCCCCCTATTTATTAGCATTGGGAGAAATACAATGTGACACGTTCGTCGGATCCCATTTTCATCAATATCCCCATTCCAGCCTGAAAATCCCGGAGGCAATCTCACTCCCTAATTACTCTAGACTATATCATATTTTCTCTGATACCGTTGCTTGTTTTAGAAGTAAAGGGCCTATCTTTTACAACGTTTCATGTTGTATGTTTAATAATGAGTTCTGACTTGTCAAAGGAAAATTCCATCAATTCCTCGAATTAAGTGTAGACTCAGATAAATGTAGGGGGTATAATGAATTTCGTCAGATCTAATTGCATAAAAAGAGGCGAAATACACAGTTCATTTTTGTATCTAGTTAATCCGAATCGCTGTGGGGTGATGTGAATTAAAGAGTGAACGTAGGAATAATTGGTGTCAGAGAAATTTGTCAGCGAAGTATATAATGCCTTTAATGTTAACTCCCAGCTGATTTAGAAAGGCAAAAATTTTAAAACAATTTTAATCATTCCCACAAATTATTTGTGGCTGCACGCGATAGATACGAACTTGTTAAGTGGTATTTTTTAACCGCGCGAGAGAGTAGACGCGTTGTAGATAAATCGACAGCATTGGCGCTACCGTGCAACTTCCTACGAGAGCGTGCGGTGGCTGTAATGAAGACAAGAGGAATCCTAATGAAATCAAATGTTGAGAAGACACGTTCCGCCCGCATCGCTGCCTCTCGCGCGGCGCTTGGCGTCGCACCTGCTCGCTGCCCATTCGCACCCGATCGCGCGCGTAACGAACGCCCCCCTCCCCCTTTCCCCCTCTCTCTCCGAGGCCTAATCCTGCCGCCGCGTTGCACCGCGCCGCGGCGCGCCGCCGCCCGGTGGAGCCATAAATTAAAGCTCATTGCCCGGCGCGCGTCCGTCCCCCGGGAGCCGCGCCGCGCCGCTCGGAGATCGGCGCGGCTCACCGCGGACTCAGCTGCGGCTGAGCACAGTGTGGGGTTGCGGAAGGCGGGCGATCGAAAGTTGATTCCTGTTTCCTTTCTTGTAGTAAAGTTTCGTGTATTATGCAATAGACAGTCATAATCACATAGGAAGTTACAGTTCTCAATTGTTAAAATCCATGGAATATGTTTTTGTTTGATTTAGTTATGGTTCCGTAGAAGTCAACTACGTGGTCTTCGCTGTTGTTAGTGAATGTTTTTATCCCGGGAGGTGACGGCGAACTCATTCCCCGCTGAATAGTGAGATCCGGCGCCGACCTGTACGGCGGGTTGCGGGGCTTTTCCCATCCAGGTATCTCCTCCCAGATGTGTGTCACCACCACAATCGGAACACGTTTTCGTCTCTCGTCGTGTAAGATAATGTAGTGCTTGTAAGTACAAGGGTATACGAAGAGAGGGGATAGGACAAGGAGGAGGACGGAAAGATTGCGCGTGGTCCATGGCCCTTTTGTTGGGTCACAACTTCGGCATTTGCTAGGTATTGATCGAAAATGTATGGAAACTACCGATCAGAGCAGTCAGCCGCTAGAATTTTCCTCCAGGGAAGCTGAATGTGACCTACCTCTCCATCTACTGTCGAAAATTCTACCTCCGTCAGCACTCGAAACCCTAAGACCTCCCGGACAGAGTCGCTGCAGAGACTGAGGCTCTGAGCTAATCTCAGAGGAGAGAATTTGTTTATATTAGTTGAAAACTATTACATTGTTGCAATGTTTCGTGATTGCTGATTGATGTTTTGAATATAAATATGTCAAAATCTACCTCATAGCAGTTGGATACAGAATATATTGTTGAAAATCTACCTGATTTTATTAGAACTTACTCAAGTACATGTTGATCCTCATTAGACGACAAGTCTAAAAACAAGACTCAAATCTAAAAACAGCGAGAGAACTAATAGCCATGAGATCATTGACATTAGTTCAATAACATTCAGTAACTATAATTCAGAAACAATAGATCAATAAAATTCGTTGAGACTGTAATCCTTCGTCAAACCTTTACATTAAAATGAAAGGGAGGATACAAATATTATATTTTGTTTCAAAACCTTGAACCCACTGTGTTTCCCGACACTGATGCTGGGATCGCGACAGCTGTGCGCCTCACGAAGACATGAGAGGGCGCAAAGATCCGTGATAGAGCGCGCGCAGTGATAAAGTGAGCAAACCCGAGCTGTCAGCGCCTCAGTGGAGTGAAATTCTCATTTCTTTCCCCCACTGCCGACTGCCCCGGACACATCAAATGCGACGGACCTTATCGCAGTGGCGTAAAATAACTAGCGTAAGTGCACACTCGCATAAGAAAACACTCTGGTGTCTGTTAAACTACTAATTGCAGATTAGAAATTTCAAGTGCGATAAGCGTTTCAAAAGTAAGACGATTACACAACCATGTACTTCAGGTATGTAACTATATTCTCGCTCAGAGAGCTCAATAGGAAAACATATCTAGAAAACACTATCAAATTTAATCTCATTAACGAATCGACATTTCTTGTAATTAAAGCCCCTTTTTAGTTTCAATCGACAAAACGTGAAATGTTTTATGTAATTTTAATTTCTAAATTACCAATTATTTTATTAATTATTTAATTTTTAACTTTAAAAAAATTTAAATCCCTTTTATTATTACCATAAAAATAAGCTCTGAAAACTGTATCTCTAAATTATCATTCTTGAATTTCTGTGGTTGAATGATATTTACATTTCAATATGCATCTGCACGTGTAAATGTGTGTCCGCCCGACTAGGTGGCTCGTTGGTTAGAGTGCTCGATTTCCACGGGTTTTGATTCCCGGCCGGGTAAATTATAACTATGCGCTTTCCTTACAAATGTCCCAGTATCTATTGCTGTGTGACGATGAGAAGTCAAACATTCCACGATGATGAGAAGTCAAAAAGTTAAAAGGTTTGCCAATGAGCAAACCTTTTAAAAGATATTTTATGGGCAATCATGAAATTATTATGAGTCTTATTATCTTCCTCAATAGAAATCCAAGGGCTCAACCATTTTATGCGATGTTGTACACTATAATGAATAGTGTTCGTTGATTTGAAATTAGAAATATATAATGTACCCTTGACCGAAAATTAGAGCAGAAAGTAATCATAACTTTTTAAGAATATGATTTTTATCTTCGTTAGTACCGTCAAGTTAATGAATATCGCTAATGAAAAAAATAATTTATTACTGTCATCATCAAACAAAAAAGATTCAGTATTACAATTTTTTATTCTCGCAATTGCTCTTTCAGTTACGCGCTATGGTTTGAATTACGCATTCTCATTGGCGGTCCCCACTCCTAGAATGAGTGTTATTTCCACCTCTTCAGGCGGCCAGGGTTTGCACCCAAGATGCCTCGCGCGCGGCTCCCGAGGTCAGTCAATGTGCAAATTGCTGTACAGGTCTGTTGTAGATTGTGTGTCCGATGTGGATTTCTTCATTGCTATAAAGTTCTAGAATTTTTCTTTAAGACAAATATATAAAAATGATTTAGATACAATACTGTAACGTCGGCACATGCCAGCAAAATTTTCAAACGGCTGGGCGCGGAGGCTGCTGGTCACATGGGACGGACGCGGACACTGGAGGGTGGAAAATTCCTTGCCCCCCCCCATGAAGGCGGGAGGGGCGGGCAGGGCACCGGACCCCCGTGAGCGCCTTGTGTTTCTGAGGGCTTGGAGAGCGGAGGGCGATCGCGTGACCGCCAAAGTGGGTTGACAGAGGCAGAGGCAGTTGGTTGTCAGAGCACCTCGTGAGCAGACGTGCATGCTCGCCCGAGACGGGAGTGCAGTCCTTGAGACACGGCGTGTGCGAAACACGGCTGTCGGGCCACCGGCGCAGTAACGCGGAAGGTGGGGGATGCACTAGCCCAAGGGACGGGACCAATTTAAACAATTCAACTGCTTTTTTATTTCTCGCTTAATTTTCTGTCTGAGCAAATATACTAATTTCTTTTGTTAATAATAAACAATTTATATTTTTCTGGAGTGTTTCTATGCTTCCGTAATGCAAATTTTTGCCTAGAAATCATTTTTCTAACCAATGTTTGAGTGCTCATTGCGGCTCAACCATTCGGAATATCCACGTAGTTTATTAGACAAATATGCTTAGAATTGTCTTAAGAGCTTAATTTCCAGGTTTTGACGTTTCCTCCCGGGACACTCTGTATAACTACTTTATTCATGAAGAGCTTCGTTCATGAATGAAACTAAAATCCATTACAGTGAACATGTTTTCCGACAATTTTTATAAACGTTAGAATTCTGTTCAATTGCCATAACAATATTTTTCAGAAGTAGTTTCCTCTAGTTCCATTCCTTTAATATTTTCTACACTTGACACCACTCTGCCACCTTATTGGGAGAGGTAATTAAAGCTGTAAATATATTCTGCGGCACTAAATATATCCAAACTCTGACCTATTTAATGAGTAACCAATGTATTTTAATAATTGTATTCAGAGAATTGTCACTCCGACAGGGTCTGGAACACGGTCTCCTGGTTTACGCTCACTTGATCTAATCATTGAACTATCGCGAGTAGTAGATGTTCACCTGCTTATGTAAAGACTTCAGCTGTTGTCAAAATAGAAAAAAAAACAAAAACTTACCTATGAGATTAACACAAAAAATAAGCCTGTAAGATTTATATATTGCCAGGAAGAAAGAATCCGAAACCTGTGTCAGCACCAACTACCATAACAGTGCACACAAATCAATGATTTAAATTAAGAATGAAAAACAAAACGTTATTCATCAAATGAGCAATGAAACTGTGAAGGGGAAGAAATTAAATGGGAGACTAAGAGACCTAAGAATGGAATGAAGAGATAAAAGCAACCTCTTTAAGATATAAGACAACAGCATACAGATGCACATAGAAATCACTATTGGAGCATACAATTCCCGCTTACCCCCACGTGTCTACGTCGCTCATCTCGCAGCCGCGCGGACAACAAAGCGCATGCAGAAGCCAGTTCGCAGGAATTCGCGGGGCAAGTGCGCGGGCCCGCGGGCGCCGGGCGAAGGGCTTCGCTTCGATTCCTGTCTCGCATGCGAGCGGACGGGAGGGGTGCGCGCGGTGCAGGCACCGCCGCCGCGCCGGAAGAAACAGACGCGAGTTGCCGCGCCACTGGCGCATGCGAATACCAGTCACAGCGTGATTAAATCATCGGCGGCGAGCGGGAATCCGCGTGCTGGAAAGGCTGGCGTCTGGCTCCGGGCAACTTCGCTAATTAGACGTTGACTGCCGGCGCGCCCGCAAGCGGCTGCCATTGCGCAACAGTCCGGCGTCGTTCAAAGTACGTGCCCCAAGTGACGGTAATTCGAAATTGTTACAAAGGGAAACGGCTTTTGTTACCTTACTTTTAAGCTCTTGCAGGTAGGAGAAACAAACTAGACTGATGAAACTAGATGACAACTTGTTGTAGTTCGAAAATGTACTTTTATTTGCGTTAAAGTCAGTAGCTTAATTTTAAGAAGTAGTTTACTGTGAAGTAAAATATAATAAGATCTTCAAATATAAAATTAATCTTTTTGACACTGCAATATGTGTAACTTCCAAATTACTGTAAGACTATTATTTTTCGTACTCTATATTTTTATTAGTCCTAACCCAATGTTTCTATTACTACAAATCATTATTTCATTGAGTTGAAACAAATTAATTTATATGATAACTGCTTAAATCATTTTAATAGAAAAATGAAGGTGAATACTAAAAAGATGAAAATTAAAATGCAAGAATAGTAATATATTGCATTTACCATGTATCCTCACAATAAATATGCATTTTTAAAATATTCATATTTGCACAGAAAGGTAACAGTATTTGTCTTATTTTTACTTATGATAACCTACATTACAGTTCTACTCATGGGTTTTCTGGCCAGGCTTAATAAATCTTTGTTCTCATTGTGTACTACATACACTCCTTTCTTTGATCAGCCAAGACTGTAAAATATCAAAGATTTTCAATAAATATAATAATCATATAATTACATTAATGATATATAAAAGTATCGCATAATGTAATGTATATATAATATAGGTTTATATAGTAAATCCTGTCTCACATTTAAAATACTAAATATATTTCCATGAGAGTGCGAAAGTTTCAAAGTAGGTAATCGGTAATTGTATGGTCAAAAGCAATGTAAATCTGCATATGATTATTGAATAAGAATGGCTAGAGCAAAGTATCTTGTCATACATTGTTTGAAGAAGTTCTCATTGACAGATATTATTATTATTATTTTACTATTGATATTATTATCACTACTAATAAGGCTGATGAAAATAATTCTTCTGGATAATTTACATCATATTTCCTCTACTTACGTTCGATTTTCCAAACAAAATTCATTTCAGAATTCTAAACAAAGAAAGTAGGATCCTTGGAAAAATAATATATCATAATTGTCTCTGATATTCTCTCAAATTTCTTTTTCTGAAAGAACTTTCCCGAAAGAAAGTGTCCCTATATTTCTTCTTAGCTAACTACACCCAATACAAAGTACAAATGTATACACTCATATGTTGAATGTTACCATCATGCGCTTTTTATAGATGAATCTTGCAATTGCTTACTTTCCATCATCTAAGTGGTCTGATTCAGTTCTGTCTTCCCAGTACTGAAAGAATATTGTGAAGTCTAATGTAAACTGCATTTTAGAGGTTCACATATCAGTTATAATGTTAATTTATTCACATGCGGCTTCATTATTAGACCAACCGACAAAACAATATGAATTGAAATATGTTCAATCACCGTGGTGTACCACCATTCACAATTTATTGATCTATATAAAATATACAAAATACCTGCCAAGTGGTAAGCAATAATCTATTCCTTAGTACGAAAATTTAAGATTTGTTATATTTCATAAATATCTTACCTGTGAAGTGAAATACACTCACTCAAAAAAATATTTCGGACAGTGCTCAGCATACTCACATTAAACACTTCTGAGCCTGTTAAAACAATAAAATATTATACCAGCAATAATTTTAATATTCTTTAGGTTTAAATACTAGATACTGCAAAATGCGTGTTTTCTGCTTTTACATCAATGATAAATTTGCATTAGAACTTCCAGTACGGAAATTGCACACCAATAAGATATTCGGACAGACGGATCCCCATCCTTTTTGTCAACGAACTACTGGGCGAAAACAAAATGTAGGATCGTTTCCCACGGTTGATTCAGGACGGTTGTAACGGTCAATCGAAGCGCTGTCGAAAATCATTTTATTAGCGTCTCTCCTTGAAGCACGTTGAAAGAATGCCTCGAAAAGGAAAAGAACAGCTCTTTCGAACTGCGACAATTAGTTATCTTTCACAATGCAAAAGGCAAGAGCTGCCGTGAAATTGCAAAAAACTTAAATATGAAGAAAAGCACGGTATATGACATAATTAAACGATTTAAACAAGAAGACAGGATTGATTCTCACCGCCAAAGTGGACGTCCCCATAAACTTTCCCGTCGAGAAGAGATCTTCGTTGTCAGGAAAATTAAAAAAAATCCCAAGTTAAGTGCACCGAAGATTGCTGCAGAGGTGAGAAAAGAACTGGGGAAGGAAGTACATCCAGACAATTCGAGTAATTCTACGAAAAGCAAAATTTCATGGTCGCGTGGCTAGAAGAAAGCCGTTCATAAATAAGATTAACAAGAGGAAAAGGCGGGAGTTTGCTGAGGAACATGTAAACAAGGATCTTGAATGGTGGAATCGTGTGATATTTTCGGACGAGAGTAAGTTTAATGTGTTTGGACCTGATGGAAGAACATTGGTGTGGAGACAGGCAAACACGCAGTTACAAGAGAAGAATCTGCAGCCTACAGTAAAACACGGAGGTGGTAACGTAATGGTGTGGGGCTGTATGGCGGCGAGTGGTGTGGGTGAGCTTGTCTTCATTGAAGATATAATGGACAAACATAAATATCTAAATGTGCTCAAGGACAATCTCAAGAAAAGTGCTGATAAGTTAGGTATTGGGCATAATTTTAGTTTTTATCAGGATAATGATCCCAAGCATACGTCCCAATTAGTTCAACTGTGGCTTTTGTACAACTGTCCTAAAGTTCTTCACCCTCCCCCCCATCCCCAGACATCAATCCCATAGAAAATCTTTGGCAAAAGTTGGACAGTGAAGTGAGAAAGGAGCCTATCGCCAACAAACAACAATTAAAAGTGCGATTGCGCGAAGAATGGAACAAAATTTCAGCTGAGTATACTAGAAAACTCGTAGAAAGTATGCCAAAGAGGTTGAATGAAGTTTTGAAAATGAAAGGACTCCCTACAAGTTATTGATGTATTTATTTTTTGTTTTATTTAGTTTTATTAATTTGTTTATATTATGTGTCCGAATATTTTTTGACATTCCAGAGAATCAAGTTTTTTTCAAATTTAATGTAGTTTAATAATTTTTAATGTGAAAATTAAAATTGCATGTTGTTCTAACGTATGAAATGTGCGTCTTTCATTATTTACAACCAAAATTACGAAAAGTTTCATATCCTTTTCTAAATAAAAGAAAATATGGTAAAATCGCAGGTGTCCGAATATTTTTTGAGTGAGTGTAAATATGCACTTCACATGTACGTTCGGATCCGTTTTCATCATCCTTTCTCGTTCTATCGCTTTAGAATCTCATGTAGAGTATTAACATTGTA
>JAHLJT010004302.1:0-18395 GCA_031308135.1 Acheta domesticus
ACTGTGTCTCATATATTGAAGTTTCAGGAAGCCCTAAGTTTCAGGAAGAAAGAGAACGCTATCACCAGAGCAACGATTGAAGCTGTCATATATTCCAAGCCTTATCAACAAGAAATTATAAAAATTTTGCCACAATTCCAATATGTTTAATAAAATGTAATTGACTCCTGGGCATTTACGAGTAAACATACCAGCCATGACTGGGTACCAAGTTTTTGTATTATTAAAATAATTTCCTTGTATTGTTAACACTGCACTGGATATGTACCTAATGTAAAACGAATCTTAATGTAAAATACTGAAAAGTCGCTAAGAACCTTGGGTTGATGCGACTATAATACTTTTTTTTTTTTTGAATTCTTGAATCGGGCAACACAGAATGAGAGGGGGTGTTGCGTCGGCGATCACAGCAAGGATGGCGATGGCAGAGGCCGTCGTCGCAGAAACTGCTGCGGCGGCCATAGTGACAGGCGTGGGAGTGGCGGTGGATGTGGAGGCGGCGGGTGGAAGGGCGCGGAAAGGCTCGCTAGGAGCGCTAGTGGGCGCCTGGGGAAAGCTGAAGGCGCGCCTAACTGCCGCACTCCAGAGAAGCTCGATCTGCCAGCAGGTGTTGCTCTCCTGGGGAAACAACTTGTGGAAATGGAGAAGGAAATATCATTCCAACTTCGAATTTAATATTTAACGAGTTTGTCGAATTTAATGATTATCGGGGTCATTGCAATCCATCAGCATTACTGGAAGTTGAACGTGTGTACGTTTCTTGTCTAATGAGGTTTTACGCATATCCTAGCTTCATTGCCAATGTATCAACCGTAAAGAGATAGAGAAAATGTTTACATATAGTGAAAATAAAATTTCATATCTTGCTTTCTCCTTTGAGAGAGGTGAATTACACCGCTTTTCGCAACACTTTAATACGTGTATTTTCATAATTTTCGAAAATTTAATCCACGTATAATATATGCAATACTGCAATTATCTTGGAGAAGGTGCTTTTGAAATTATTATAACTTTCATTAAATTACACGAAAATTATGGAATCACATTAAGGTTGGGTTACTTTAGAATGTTTTTGTAAATATCATACGAACTACAAATTTTACATCGTGGGAAACTCGATCTCTGCTTGATATTCACAGGATAACCTTTGGAGCGCGCTCTCTCAATTTGAACAAAACATCAGGGAGTTCCACTACTCGCTTCTACTGCGCTCGAAATCGCCCCAGACATATCAAATTATTTTTTTCCCTAATTGCGGGCAGTGATTGGGATCGAGTCCAATTTCCCCTGAACTCTACACTTTCCCCGCTCTGGAAACAAGGAGCAAATGAGAACGCTGCGCTACAGAGGTGACCGAAGTGGATTACCAGGAAATCCAATCGCAGGAAATCGGACGACACTCGCGTGCTGGCGCGCATTACCTTAGCGACGGTGGGTGAAAGTGCTACCAAATAGAAGCGCGGCCTGGGGCATCACGTGACGAAATGTTACATGATTTCGCGATGATTCCGTCGTCGCTGTGGAAGCGAGGGCGCATCTGCGACTTGTGTTCAATTTGCAATGGAATTTTCTGATTTCATTGGGAAACAAACTTGGACCCATCATCGGGTGACATTGTGTTTGTTCGATCGAACTTCGTAACAAGTTAAAGTTCAAACTACTTCATTTTAACATAAATACATTCTGTTAACATTTTTTTCGAAATTATTCAAAATGTGTTTTACAAAGTGATTTGTTCATGAAATATATTTTTTTTAAATGGTGTGTATTTAAGACATTTTTAAAATTGTACTTCATTTTTGCTTTCGTATGTAATAAGTATGCTACATGATGGTTCTTAAACGGATAATAAACTTTGTTTTGTTATGTAATGCCTTCTACTGTAGTAGTATCCCAAAAGAAAGGATCTCACATATTCTAACATTATGGAAAGGAATGTGGCAATTGAAGAATTACCATGTATAAAACCACGAATCTCTCCATTAATTGGAAAAATTGAAGACGTTGAATATGATGTAGAATGTGTCATCGGAGTTATGAAAACCATTATATTTACAATATAAACACAGCAATTATATTGTCTTAATCATCGCAATATCCAGCTTCGGCTGTCACTGAACTGTAAATAATACTCACTATTGTCCTAATATCTTACACAATCAAGTACGTTGGATGTGAAATAACCCCAAAATAGTGTCTGTACAAAAACTACCTAATTATTTCCATCCACTGCAGTTGTCTGTCAAGCTATTAACAAAAATCCGATCACACGAAATCTTACCTAAAGAAATGTTTACTAAAGCCGAGACGAGACAATGGATTACTTTGTACCTCAATGCATCTTCACGAATTTACGAGCAGTCAAAGCACTTCCAACGAGGACCCCTAGACGGTAGCCAATAATCCAACATCCTTCAGTCTGGGATCAACGATGGGTGGCGGACAGCCGACGAATAAAGCTCTGTGTCAGGGCTTCTCACCTCGCGGATAAAGCGTCTGCAAACGGACGGCGAAGGCCATACGTCGTGGGAGATCCACACGAGCCGACGGGACGGCGCGGCGGGGTGGCCACGCGGGTGGCCTGCCGTCCGGTGGCTGCCGCCGCCGTCGCCGCCGCCGCCGCCGTCGCGGCATGTTTACGATATTTATTCCCGCCGCAACGTCGTGTCGCCCGTAAAACTCGGCCGCGATAACGGCGGCTACTAATTGCCGCTCAAAGGAATCGAGCCGTAATTACGGGCGGAAGTTTCGATAAGGACGCCGCGGGCGCTGCGCTAGTGAGCTTGTCGGGCGAGGGAGGGGGCGGAAGGGATTAACGGTGGCGACGCTTGAGAGCTGCGGCGCGCGCGGGGACAAAGGGAAAGCACGGTGGGTCTGCGGGCGATGAGGTTGGCCAGAAGCCGACTTCTGGAGAATGGAAGCGTGAGAAAATGATTGATTCCAGTTTCCAGGCGCGTCAACGGCTACGGTCAATGGTCCCGTAAGGGCGGTGCATGTTTTATTACTGGAGGTGGCTGTGATTTTCCCCAGCATGTCACAGCCACGGCGCAGTACTCTAAGAAACGAATCACACGCCGAGCGCCAATCTTTCCTTCCTCTTTCTTGTCCTACCATCACCGCTTACTTACATACACTACACTGCACTACCACACATGTCGGGAGACCAGTCCAGAGATCAGAGCTTGCCCCGGTGGCTGTGACATCCGGGGCCCGACTTGTATGTGGGCTTGCAGGTTTATCCCATCCAGGTATCTCCCACCAGCGGGGCTACAGGACCGGTCTCTCGACATATGTGGTAGTGTAGTGTATAGTAAGTAAGCGGTGATGGTAGGGACAAGGAAGAAGAAGGAAAGATGGCGCTCGGTGGGTGGTTCGTTTCTTAGAGTATTGCTCCGGCATACGCCTGGTGCTGATCAGAGAAACCACCAAACTATCGATCAGAGCAGTAGGCCTCTAGAATTCTCCTCCAGACAGCGATTGAATTCAAACCAGGCTATATAATGTTGAAAATTTTGTCGCCGTCGGGACTGGAAACCCACGGCCTCCGGGCCGGAGACACTGCAGTGGCATTAGCTGATGCCTAAGGTGCCTAAGGAAGCGTCAAGGACTTGAGTGTGGCGACAATTGGTGTGACCGCAGAGGAAATTTCTAGGAGTTTAATGAAATACAGTTTTCCATTGAGATTTCTACCTTTCCACTAGTTATAAACAGTTGTAAATTATTGAAAAGATTATAGGAATATGGGTGGTTATTGTGACTATATTTCATCAAAAATACCAAAAAGTTTAATTTATCTAAGTATTTGGTTATTGGCAACAGCTCTTTCGACATATTTCGACCATCGTTGTTCGTACGTGGCTACTAGCTATAGAGCAGAGCCCGAAATCGGAAACAAAGGCCATAGTCACACATGGTCTTAATAAAATTAAACACATGTATGATATTACAGCAGCGTAAGCAGTGTTTATGAATTAAAAAACGTGGGTTCTAAAACAACAAATATGTATCTACAAATATTTGAAAATAACGCTTTAACATTGAAAAAATACAAACATTTCAACCACATAATTACGCTGTTCAATAAATAACATACTCAGAAGTTTACTTCGTGTTTTTAGGTGTATTAACTTCCCACATGGTTTCACTCATATGAATCTAATTATTATAGTACATACTTTCAAAGTATACATGCGTATACTATCAAAGTGAAAATATGGTTAATTTAGGTGTGTTATGAGAGAAATAATGTCCCAGACTAGTGGAACATCATCATCAACCAGCATGCCTACTACCATTCACAGAATTTTCAGTTCTTCCTCGCTAGCATATTTTGCTGAAGATACTTTTGAAAGTATCTTTCCTTGAATAAATGGATACCTTCTTCAAAACTGAACGCGTTTGATCGATCTTTTATTATTTTCTTACGATGCTCTTCATAAAAATAAATCTCCAACTTATAAACCATGGACGAAGAGCAACAAAAGTACAAATTGGAAGTGCAATTTTAACCAGTTGAAGAGTGTCCCCTGTCCTTTTTTCGATTCAAGTTGCAGGTATGACGAGATAGTAAAATACAATTATCGCTTATATCTTAAACTACAAATATTAATTCAATTTAACATAGAGGAAAAGGTGTAACTTGGTCCATTGTTTTGCATCGGGAATACTTTTGTGTAGCATTTCTCCCCATATGAGCGTCATGTAATGTTTACTGTTTTTGAGATAAATAATAAAATGATTCAATTTATTCGGTGTACTATAATAATTTAACGAATAACAATAGCATCCTGTACCCATTGGAAATTATTATGCTTAATCCGACCTAAGTATTATATCACATCTATTACCATTAATCCGACCCTCGCAGAAAACACAAAATCGATAAAACACCAATGAATTCCACCTTTAACACAAAGTCCTCTCATTTAACAAACAAATTTAATCAAGGACGTATTTCTGTGCATCCTTGTCCGCATAAAATCAAAGTTTCCAAAGATAAATACCACCCCCTGACATGATCACGAAAAGTCAAACATAATTATTCTAATATTAAAACACATAAATACTCAATAAACACTAAATCAAACCCACTCTAAATTAAACCAATATCTTATAAACGGAGCAGAGATAGAGCTCAAAAACCAAGATTATCCATATTAACAGTGAAAATTTGTACCCAAGCCCGCAAAAACATACGACAGACAAAAAGTAAATAAATGAAAGAAGAAAAAGAAAGAAAGAAAAAATAACAGAAAGAAGAAAGACAGAAAAAAGAAAAAAATAACAGTAAAAAGAAAGAAGAAGAGAAAAGAACAGAAAAAAGAAAGAAGAAAGAAAAAGTACAGAAAAAAGAAAGAAGAAAGAAAAAGTACAGAAAAAAGAAAGAAGAAAGAAAAAAGAACAGAAAAAAGAAAGAAGAAAGAAAAAGTACAGAAAAAAGAACAGAAGAAAGAAAAAAAGAACAGAAAAAAGAAAGAAGAAAGAAAAAGTACAGAAAAAAGAAAGAAGAAAAAAAAGAACAGAAAAAAGAAAGAAGAAGAAGGGAAAAAACCGACACCACCCGGCCGCGGGACTTTGGCCGGCCCGCAGCGCCGACGCGTCCACCGTGGGCGTCGCGACGCTGGGCGACCGTCCGGGCTATCCGCGCGCGTGACGGCCGCGGCGGCGGCGGCGGGCGGCGAGTTAGAGGACAGGCGTCTCCCGGGACGCGGCGCCCCACCACCGCCCGCCCGCCCGCGCGCGCGCGTGATATGTGAAAGAGGCGGGATTTGGCGCAGGCACCACGTGCGTCATCCCATTTCGCGCGGTCCGGCACCACCGCCGCCGCCGCCGCATCTCCCGGCAATAAAAATCTGATTATCACAGGCGCAGCGCTAATGCCCCTACTTCCGCTGCGGCCCGCACGGCCCGGCCCGGCCCGGCCCGCCCGCGTGCGCCGCCGCCGCCGCCGCCGCGAGCACGCCCCCCTTAGGACGCTATCGAGTAATTAATACGGCCGGGGCCCAAAAAGCCGGAAAAAGCCGCGGCTGTTCGAGGGTCGTTGCGTGGCGCTCTCCTCGTCCGGTGGTCCCGCCGCGCCGGTGAGAGCGTGGTTGGAGAGGGGGTGGGGGAGATGAGGGGAAAAGAGTGCAGCGGCGTGTCGCAGTACAGGGTGCGGCGAGGAGCCACCGGTGGGGAGGAGTTGAGATGAGTAGGAGTGTTTGGAGGAACGCTTGATGGTGGCTTGGGTAGTAGATTTTTGCTCGTAAATTGCACGGTTGTAGGAAGAATGGATGTCTGTGCTGCTCACCATGAAGATTGAGATGATCGTTATAACATTGAAAATGCAGAAGCAGGAAAGAAAAAGAGAAAAAACATGAGGTGACTGACATTCACGTTGCATGACGTGAAAGGAGTAAAAATAAGAGATAAAGATAAAAGTAGAAGTCAAAAAGCGATTACAAAGAGAGATGTAAGACAAAAGTAATCGAATAAATCCTAAGAAAAAAAAAGAACTTTCTTGCAACGGAAGTTGGACGTACAGAAACAGACGACGCGAATACAAGAAGTCAGGTAGATGGCATGAGAAACTTTAATAAGTAAGCCACACGAGCGTACGTGGCTAACAGCAAAGAAAAAGAACAGCAAGAGTAGGAATAACACTGATGCGAGTCCCACATTTGCGACCGCAGCACTCCAGGTGGCCCGTCGCAACGCGCGTCCTGCCAGTGAAGAAGGTAATGGCAGCGTCACGGCGGCAGCTGAGGGCGGCTGGCGCTGCCGCATTTTTATAAACGTTGTTACATTAGGACGCAGCTCTCGGACCCAGGAGGGTTGTGTAATTAATGCGCAGCGTGATGCCTTTCTAAATGGCGCCCGAAGTGCGACGAAATTACTGAACTAAAAAACGGCGGAGCGGAGGGGGCGCCGGGGCTGCGCACCCCCGAGGGGCGGGCGAATCAAAAAGTTTCCCATACATTTCTCTGCCGTTTAGAGCCTCGAGCTCGTTGAACTCGTAATGAAACCGATCCGCACCCCTGGGGCCCTTCCCTTCGCCGCTGACGGAAGGGCGGCCCGGAGAATCACGGGCGCGCTTTTAGTGTTGGTTTGCGCCGTGCCCGGAAACGGCGAAATATCGACCGCGCGTATAAAGTGATGGCGGAGAGCAGTCATTTCCCCTGTTGTGGGTTTTTCAACCACACACACACAAAAAAAAACAGTGCTCGTAGACCGGGGAGATGACCATTGTGTGTGGTTTAAACCCCAGGTTAGAAAGGTCGATTTCGTGGGGCATTGTCGCTGTAATGTAATTTAATTTCGCTTCTGAATAAATCTCGTTTTATGGTTCTAGCCTTTCTGACCCAGGTGGTGCTTGAGAATGTCCGTAGCTGCGGTGAGGGAGGTTGGCAGTATTTTGGCTTTTGACAGGTGTGTTGTATGAGTGGTTTTCAACGTGGCGTATGCGCTGTGTATTGCGACGTGTATCGGGTAACGTGCGTGCCTCCCGGACTGTCGTAATTCGAATTCGAATCCCGGACGAAGCACATAAAAATTGTGGTAGATAAAAGACGGACTTTAAAGGTTGTAACTTTTATCTTATCGTTTTTTCATAAATGTAAAACTTTTAATTTTATTTCATTTATTGATACACCATTATTGTTAAGTAGCACTTCAAAACTGCTGCAGCTCGCACATCATTTCTATTTATGGTTTTAAATTCTTCACCCAAATTACTAGTGCACGCGTTTCGCGTGAAGGAGTAAAATGATACTACAGGATATGAAAAGAGGAAAAAGTCGATCGACAATAAATCAACAAGAGCTAATCTTATCGCAGTGCTTTAAAAACACGTTTCAGTTTATAGGACAAATGGAAACTAAAGTTCTGGAACATCGAATTATCATCTAATGTCAGAGAAATGTTATAGAGATATTAAAAAAAATAAAGCCTTTAAATTATTGTCATTTACCCATTAAATCCAAGTTATCTCAGTCAAAGGTGAAAAACGTTTTGAAACGTACATATAGTTTGTATTTTATCATCGCTATAGATAATTATAAATGCATCATATGTAGGAGGTATGTCCAATCTGCTCTTTTCATATATTGACAGGAGTCAATATGATAAATCTTTGTCCTAATATGGAAAAAAATGTACAATTTATAAGTTCAAGTTAAATTCGTTCATCAAGTATCCGACGACCTGACAAGAACTTCTTACAATTTCTTACATTGCATACTTTTTTTATTTGTAGAATAATGCTTAGGGGTTTATTGAATTACAATAATTCTTCAACTGATATAAATATTTCAAAAATAACGGAAACCTCATAGTCGTTTTTAACAGCATATGGACGAATCATGTAACTTACAATAAAAAACTATTATTTTCACCAATATCTAAATTTAAGATGTAAGAATCCTTTGAATTCAGGAAACTGTTGAGTTACAGAGTTTACGTAATATGCAATAAAAACATCCAAATAAATTACATGTCCATGCGGCTTCAAATATTAATGCAAAAAACGTTTGTCACTTTTTGTTTTTGTTGAATTGGCGTCTTTTTAATATGTTCATACATTCTGTACAATTTTCTTTTTCACACCTGAAAAGTAGACTAATATCTTTCATCTAAGGAAAATTGACAAACGAATTCACGTTTTGCATCACATTGCTTACAATTATTTCATTTCGAGGACTCGAACTTCTCGATTAGAATTTCAGAAGACGCTTCCCATGTCATTATGTTTAAATTTCTCTCCCCAGTCACAAATAACGCCTCTGTCTTGTTTGCTGTTTTTTTGGCATCCACTTACATACACCTTTTCAGTGCATTCAGCATTCAAAGTTTCTGCTCATATCTGAAGAGGTGTGATCTGTAAACAGTCCAAGAGGAAAATACTTTTTGTTAATGTTCATACACGTTTAGATTCTCCATTTCTAAGCCACTCTCTATAAATCTCTTAAGTCAAAATATACGATTGGTGCCAAATAATTCGTGTGTATATAAACTCTGTGGAATATTGAAAAGGTCATTCTCTCGTAAAATTGTAGAGTCTAAAATTACTCCTAAAAAGTGGTTTTGAAATGTCAGACTTCATTAATTTACTGGGTCATGAGCGCACAACGTCAGAGGAAGCATATTTTTGAGCGAAATACGTTACAGCAGTGATATTCTCGTGAATTCTTTTTTATAGAAACATAGTAATTCACTTCTTATATTCTCTTCTACTCTTACAGTAGCTTATCTGATGATGGGCATTTCCTCCCTGCGTCTCCTTCTCAACATCTTTTCATCTAGCATTTCTTCTTTTGGCATTATTCTTTCCGACTTACTCAGCCCAAGTCTTTGCATATTTCCTGCACATGTGAATTAAGATTCACTTGACCCAAAACAAAACGAAAAACATTTTTTTAGTTAATAGAGTTAAAAGAAGAATTCTTTCAGAATCTGTCTTAAATGAAGATTCGAATCGTATCAAATCTATCTATAGCCAAAGCGTTAAACTTCACCCACCATAGCTTTCTATGATTTCTAGTTTCGTTCCAATTAACACTCTTTTGTCCCTCATAACCCCTGTCAGCGTATTTCCATTTTAATAAACGTTTTTTTACATGATCGCTGGGCCTCATTATTGAATCAAAAAAATATTTCTATTTTATTTCACATATCTCAGCCCACTCTGCATTTGCAGATTTTGTATCGCCCTCTGGATTTGGACCGAGTATGTAGAGTTTTTGGGCGCGTATCCATTTTGTTCGTTAGTTCCGTGAGTGTAGCGACGTTATATACCACGAAGGTGGCGAGGAACGTGAAATTTGGATCCGATCTACACGTCGGTTTACGGGGGTTTTCACCTCTAGGTATTCTCCCCAGCAAAGCATCGCCTCGACGGGACAATCGTAAATTCCTCAGTTGTCTTCCGACGAGTGTGGTAGTGTAGTCCTCGTAAGTGCTATGCTACGGTCACAGTGCAGCGGAAATATTGGGCAATCATTGCCAAACGAGTGCAAAAGAAATCGCCCGAGTATTTTCATCGAAATATACCCGAAATCAAATATTCCCATAATTCCACAGTTCACTCCCGGTCTTGTATTGCAGGTTGCTTCCAGATGACCTTCACTCTCCATATGATCTCGGGTGAATGGAACCGACAGGACCAAATGAAACTGTGTGGTGAGTAAGATGAAATAAGAAGACAAGAATGAAGAAGGGAAGGTTGCGAGCGGTACGCAGCCTGTATGATGGAGTACTGTTCGTCATTCAGCTGGTACTGTTAGGAAAAACACGAAAAATTATCTAAGAGAACAGCTCTTCATTGGCTCAGTGATGAATTGGATATAACTATGTAGATAGTAGCAAAAACCAACTCGAATTCTGGGGCCTTCGGTCCGCAACGCTGCAGTGGCAAAAAAAATGTGGCTGCTGCAGTGGGTGTTGTCAAAAAGCACGCCACCGCGAGACTCGAATCCTGGGACCTCCAAGTCTGCGACGCCGTAGTAGCAACCAATGTTGCAGCCAGTGTCGAAAAGCATGCCGCCTTCAAAACTTAGGTCCTAGCAACAGATTTTTCACCTTTCTTCCGTCTTGTACAAATATTTAATCCAGACAAAATTGCTTCCACTCCAAACCGCATTATCTCCCGATTCCCCAAAGACTCTCTTAAACCATCGTAAATTAAAATCAATCCACTCCCCCCCCATTAACCAGTTCTGCTGCCGAAAACGCTAAATAACTTAAAAGAATAACGTAAACGCTAATAAAACTTAAAATAATCTCTCCTGAATTACTGCTCTGCAGACTTTGCTTTTTGAGGTAGCCGTGTTGTCTTCCTCAAATACTGTTAGCCGAAAGGCCAAAAATTATGTTGTATTAATAGACTGTATACTAACACCCGCGAAAGGCATATTATGCCGAACAGGAAAGTAAAATAAATTTAAAAAAAACAACACCTTGTACTTGGGTTTTTCGTTGTTGGAGCACCAAGGTCACGGACGAAAAATGGAGAGGGAAGGCTTTCTCCAATAGGGAGCTTCCACGTCACAACACAGTAAGGACATGTAAGCTCCCTATTGGTGAAAGCCTTCCCTCTCCATTTTTCGTCACTACTGTGTTGTGACGTGAAGCTCCCTATTGGAGAAAGCCTTCCCTCTCCATTTTCGTCACTACTGTGTTGTGGCGTGAAGCTACCTATTGGAGAAAGTCTTCCCTCTCCATTTTTTCGTCCGTGACCTTGGTGCGCCAAGAACGACAAACCCGAGTATAGGTTCGTCCCGGTCCGCGACAGGAACGAATTCCGCAACCGAGCGCTCCCGAGCGCCGGGCTGCGCCGTGTCGCCTCGAGCGCCGTTCGCAGGGAAGATTCGTTTTGTTGATCATTACGCATCATGTTCGCGCGCCAACACGAATATCGCCGCGAGGCGCGTCGCTTTTGCTTTTTAATGAAAACCTGTGTGACTGCGGTCGACTGCGCCGCATTTTGCGGTTTCTCTGAAACACGCGCTTTGAACAACGGCTGTAATTTTTCGAATGCTACGTACCATGAATCATTGTGAATGATGGTCTTCTGTGTTATGAGTTTCCTGATTTGAGAAATATCCAGCATACATTTCAATTTACAAACGCTTAAATCTCAAACATCCATATTTCAAACTATTTTCAACTTATTTTTATTAGTACTGTTTCGCAAAAGTTATTAATAGATATTAATGTTCGCACCTTGTTACATATAGACTGGACATGTTTAATGAATTGAATTTATAGAAAACTGAAATAATTAAGATGCATGAAGTTATATATTACAGGAGTAAGGATAACCCGTCAAAATTGGAGGACGAACTCTTGGATTAATTATAATGAATAAAAAACACAATTGTTGCAAAATATAACGCGGACTGATTTCTTTCATTTTATGATTTCCTTTATTATAAAATTTCCCCAGAAAATCGCACTGTGAAACATTCTCATAAACATTGTTTTACTTGAAGACTCCGCGAAATTAACTATACACAAAGTTCAATTCTTTCAAAAAACACGCCCAATTTTGAAAGACTGGAGCCGCCAATCGAAATAAATTTAGTGAATCATACCTGTGTAGGAGTTTTCAAATTTTTGAAAATTTTGAAATTTTCACAGTCCCCAAACTCATTCCAATCACTTTCCCGTAACCCAAAGACAATCCAATTCAATGACACCTTATTTTACATGGCGAGTCTCAGGGCAATAGGCCTGCTCTTCGGCCTGACCACTCAATTTTCGACAGGGTCCTCTCGTCATCTATCAGAGAAAGAAGGCATCAATCGGGCGACGAAACAGATAATTTGAATTTACCTCATTTGAATTTACCTTTTTTAGATTCGAGGACATGACAGCCGGCTCACTTCCCCCTCAATGAAAGTTGTGCGAAGGATTTTTCGTCATTACAAGTCCACGGCTTCGATCGAATTTGAGCCCGTGGACATGAATATAACAGATACGCTAACCGTTACAGCACCAAAGCCGCCCTCATACTTCAACCTCTAAAACACGTGTGGCAAAGAATATCGAATTGTACCGCCAAATGTCGCTCTAATAGCACCAAAGTCTGTCGTAATTTCTGTTTCTAATATTTTCTTGCTTATAGAGACCTTCAATCCCAAAAAAATATTTTGGCACCAAATCCTTAAACTATAAGTAATAATAGGAAAACCTCAGGTTTCTAACTTGCTCCAGTTGCTCAAACTTTGCGATAAAATTGCGCGGATGCAGGAAATTGTATTATATATCACTACACAAAAATTACACTAATTACAATTTTTTAAATATCATATTAATAATTCTTATTTATGTAGTATTTATATGTATATAGTATTACGTAGTTATTTTTTAATTTCAGTAATTAACTATATATTGGATATTTTGACTTATTTAAATATATTATATTGAAGTGCATCGGAAAAGCCCTCAATTTTCGTGCACTTCAGTACGTAATTTGGCGTGAGAAATAATACGTATAAATATGAGAAAATGATATATATTTAATTGGAGAATGAGGAAAATTGTTTTATTAATAAATTATCACGAAGTATACCATAAAGAAATAGGAACATTGTTGACAAGAAGAGATTAGTCATTTATTGATGGATTAGCAATACATAGGGATTATAAACACGAGAAGGACTATGGGACAAGAATAGAAACAAGAGGCTTTTGAAAAGAAGAACGGCGATAGAACATTTTGGGAATTTTTACAACACTTCGTGTCAGGATCTTGTACCGATTGGATGTCGGACTGTTTACTTGGAAGCTATAATTTCTCGAGATTGGCGCCTGATAGGATCAAGATGTACGAACAGTAATCGTCATCTTTAAGATTAATTTTGAGATTGGAACTCGGTGCAAGAACTACATAGTTAAAATTCAGGAGAATCGGGATCGTAGGAAGTTTCTTAGAATAATTAATTAACAGAGTGTGGATTGAAGCGGACACCGGAATCCAGGAGAAGATAGGGTGCTGTGAAGCTGAACTGGTATTCAACTGCCAAGTGTGCTGACGCCGAAAGGACAAGGAAGTATTTCCGCGAAGTCCGAATTTGAGAAAGACATAAAACAGTTAATTTTTTTTATTCAAGCCCTAAGAGTAATTACAAATTTGGTTAAAGCAATAATTAAAATTTATAATTGTAATAATTAGTAGATGGCCATCAATGGGAAAATTAATTGTCAAGTAAATAATATGATAATGCATGTAAGAGATTGATGAAAAATTGCTAAGAATAAAAAAGAGACGTACGACACTTCATGTCGTTACGTGCATATATAAATTGTCGTTTCATTCAATAGAAATTAGGTATTTCAAAATTATTCCCTTTGTATTATTGGTAACCAAAGCGTAAGTATAAGATCCATCGAGCGAGTCCTCGTAGAGCGGTATTTTCTGCCCACGACAAATGCAGAGAGTAAGTATTCTTATTTTCAGGAGCATCCAGTGGACACGGTGTTGAGCTAGCCACCCACATGTACCACGTTCACGTTTCCAATTAGGATTTCTTGAAATTAAAAGAATAAAAAGACGGGGGTATTACAGTGGTAAGCTTAATGTGGGGGCGTGAAATTTGATAGGAATGATCGGATTATTACAATATAGAATAGTATTAACTACAAAAAATAGGAGCATTATTATAAATTAATTTTAAACTCAACCTCCAGTAATACAATATTAGTTCAAAATTCAAAATAACTAATATTGTCCAATGTGAGGCTCATTTAGATCTTGTTAAATTTTATATACGTAGTATAATAACTTCCTTTATAATATATTTAAAAATAATACGAACGTAATGAAATAATTCAAGAAGAATAATATTAAGATATTACAATAGATATCTTTGAAGCAGTTTCTCAAATAAACACTGATTTGGATTTTTTTCTGTCCAATTTCCTGTCCAATTTCAGTCCAATTGCAAATTCATTTAACTTACTTATTGGGACCGATATTTATAGTTCACATGTCCTACATTAAGTCAGTAATATGTACTACGTACTTCCGGAATTGTCTGGAACATAATAAGCCTTCCATCGGCAATGCTCATTTCAAGTGAAATAGGTAATAACAACTCGAGCTGTTGAGTCCCAAATCGTGAGTTGCGCATTTGAGTTCAAAAAGCATCAACTGTCACGGATATCGAACATTTGGCGACATGTTAAAACACGGAGAAACTGGCTCACAGCCATAGCCAATGGTAATTGGAGAAGGCACACCTGCCAATCAAATCTGAGGCACATGTGTAGTGGAAGTTTTGTTTTTACTCAACAATAATACTTTGACTCCCATTCGCTTTTGATATTCTCATGTCAATATCATGTGTGAGGAATGATAAAGTTTTTGTTTCCACTCTTCTCGGAAACAAGATGATATTCCATCAGCATTGCAGATGTCACAGGTTAGAGAGTGATCACTCGCATTGCGCGTCAGTAGTCCGTAGAAGCAAACCCAACTGGTGAGCGTTACCTTATTCCTAGTAGTACATATATTACGCACATTCTTTTATTATTTTACTTTTTGAAAAAAATACTAAATACTATAATACATGAATCAATATTGCTTGTGTGAATATTGCTTGTATGAACAACACAATGATTTATTAAAAATCAATACATAAAATGACTTGAATACTTGACTTTCAAGTTGTTTTTTATGTTAAAAAAGGTGTAACGCTTCAGAAATGACGGTACGATATTGATCTGTCTCATTAATAATCATTATAGTAAATGGTGGAATACCATTTAATTCTTTAATACTAAATTTAACGTTGTCTTTTATTTCAAAGTTATATAAACAATAGTTTCTCAAAGCAGGATTATTGCGAAGCTGTTTATGGATATACTGACCAGGTGATTCTGAACTATTAGCAGGATACGATTCTATAACTATTACCTAAAAAAGTCCTTAACCGTAATAATAATCGAATTTCGCTTTAAAAAATAACACACCCACATACACACATATTTAATACGAAATAATAATAATGTGTAAATAGTTTATGTTTGCATTGTATACATTTAAAAAAATATTTAATACGCCTGTAACAAGTAATGTACTTCAGCTTCCGGGTCAATGATCAGGTTTTTGTCCAGTTTCCCTGATCCATAGAGCAAATGTTGAGATGGCCCCTTGTTTTGCTTCTGGACGTAAATGTAGCTTCACTGTGCGCACGTTTTGTTGAGCACTCCTTTTGCTTGTAGTTCATTTACAGTTGAAATTGATTTTCTATAACTCGGAAAAAAAACATTTTTCAAATATCTTTATTTTCTAAATTAATTTTTTCGTTTTCTTTTTTTTTAATAAAATTCTGGCCCTCAAGAAAATGTGCGCAGATAAATTACAGTTTTTACGTCATATACAGTTTTTACGTTTTTGACTAAATAAATAAATAAATAAATAAATAAATATAATTATGCTTTTCCAGACGAGCTACCTGTTTGAAAAGAGATATAAACTGATGGTACTAGAAGCGAACGTATCAACAAAGAAATAAAAATATTTCTCATTTCATTATTCCACAAAGGTTCGTGTATAAAGCGAGGGAAAATTCGCAAAACCGAAATGGAAAATATAAAAAACAAAGTAATTAACTGAAAATACAACATACCGTTACAATATTTCTATTCATTTTAAAAGTATCGCTTTCACAATCCATTTTAAAATCTCATCATGTAAAAATATCGTAGTATGAAAATAGGTACGCAAGTGAGTGCGAGAAAACTGTGAAGACCAACGTACGCCGTAACCATGAACGCAAGGTTAATTTGAATGAATTTTCTTATCCTTGTTTTCCGCTTTTTTTGCCTTCATTCCACATAATTTCTCTAAGAAAAATGAAGAATCTTTTCATTCTGAAGGACAGATTAAGTATGGCAATAATTACTCATGGGCTTCATTTGTTCTATCTAGAATCTTTTCGTAATATCGTTTCAAGTAGGGAGAATTTAATGGAAGTTAATGTTTTAGAGGTGATTTTAAAATTGTGCAGAGCATATTTAAATATTTTGCAAATTTTTACAGCAAAGAGTAACATTCCCGATCGTGTAATTTCCCCATGGACAACTTTATGTATCTTTCCCAAGAAGAAATGCTTTTTTAATATTTTTGTGACTATCAAGGAAAACTAAAAAACTGTCAAGGAAAATTGTATAATTGATTAAAATGTTGTTTTTAAAGAAGTGTTGTGTATTGTTCTGCGAACATCTGTCAATAATACTAAATAAACGTTCATTGAAAATTAGTTTCAAACATCAATTGGATGGTTCCTGTTTTTATTTGATATTCTGAAAATACATTGGAAGTTACCTTTATACATTTTAAACAAATGACATGTTTTTGTCAACAACTTTCCCACTTAATATGGAAATGGCAGAATAGGGGAGAGGATGGGGCTTAACATGCGATAGTTCTTGCATAGGTACGCTAAAGTATGTTTCATTCTATTTTGAAGTTAACAGTAGACATTCTTTCTAGAGTTAACATTAGACTGATCAGCACACGCATTCTAAAAGCTGGTTATTCATCTTTAAAGGTCGGCACATGGCCTTTGCATCAACAACTAACACAACCTCGCGGAAATACACGTAACCTTTCCACCTGCAAACTGCCCATTGAGTTGCGGCCGTAATGGCCTCTGCTCAAAAGTTTTCCGTCGGCAGTCGGCGCGGCGCGGCGCGTCTTCCATTGAAGCCCGTTGATCCCAGGGGGCCGCGGAGCCCGGGGGCCGCGCGGTGCAACCTTGTACTGCTATTATGCGGGCTTGTGCTTACTCGTTGGCGGAGCGGGCGCTGTGAGCCACTACACGGCGGCGCGTGTACGGAGCCCATTATCCGCGCAAGGGCCCCGGGATCACCGCGGGCCGCGGCGCCATTGTCCGGGTGACCGCCTCGCATTGAGGGATACGTCGTGCCCCGAAGCGTCTTCGCCCGCCGACACGGCGCGGCGCTGCGGGGCGCGAGGGGAGGCCACGCGGTCACTTAGGGGGCGGCGCAGGCTGGTGCATGCGGCGTGCGGCGGCCCGGGATGGTGCTGGGAGTCGGGGAGTGGTGCGCGGGGATGCAGGGTGGTGCATGTGGCGCTGGGAGGCGGGGAGTGGTGGGGGGTGCACGGTGGTGCATGTGGCGCTGCGAGGCGGGGTGTGGTGCTGTGGTGCGTGGTGCAGGGTGGTGCATGCAGCGCTGGAGCAGGCCGCTGGGAGGCGGGGAGTGGTACGGGGGGTGCAGGTTGGTGCATGAGGCGCTGTGAATCGGCGGAGGAGTGGTGTGGGGGTGCAGGGTGGTGCATGTGGCGCTGGGAGGCGGGAGGTGGTGCGGGGGGTGCAGGGTGGTGCATGTGGCGCTGGGCGGCACGGGATGGCGCTAGGAGTCGGGGAGTTGGTGCGGTGGGTGAAGGGTGAAAGAGGCGTGGTTGGCGCGGTGTGTGGTGGCGATGTACGGCGCGAGATGGCGCCAGCCGTCACGGGAGTGGTGCGGATAGAGTAGTACGGGGTGGCGCAGTGAGACGAAAGTGTAGTGAGTGGTGACGGAGTGTGACGCAGTTGAGACGACATGTGGTGCCTGGTGGCGGAATGTGGCGCAGTGAGACGAAGTGTGGTGCGTGGAGCCGGAGTGTGGCGCGTGTGTGAGACGAAATGGGTGCGTGGTCGCGCGGACTGGAGCAGGTTGCCCCGGGTAGCACAGGGGGAGGCGGAGTGTGGTATAGAGGGTGCGGGGTGGCACGGGGGGCGGAGTGTGGCGTGGGGAGGTCGGAGGTGGGTGGGCGGGGGACGCGAGGTGGGGTGGTATCGGTGAGGCAGTGAAGGGACCCTCCAGTGGCCCCGGGGGGAGCTGCGGGGGCTGAGAATGGGCACCGGAACACTGGGTGGAGGGAGGAGCAAGCGCGAGAGATTTCGTTG
>JAHLJT010004303.1:0-14287 GCA_031308135.1 Acheta domesticus
GTGCGTATGCGAGTGGTGTGGGTGTGCGAGTGGGTGTGGGTGTGCGAGTGGGTGTGGGTGTGCGAGTGGGTGTGGGTGTGCGAGTGGTGTGCAAGGACGAGGGCGAGGACGAGGACGAGGGCGAGGGCGAATGTCACGAGAACGAATGTCAAACATTTTTTACGGCGGCGCGGCTTCGAGATGGTTTTACTCTCGAGCCAAAGCGACTTCCATGGACCACAAAACTTTCTGTATGTTGACAGGTCATGTGCCAGTCTGACGTTTACGCGTCCTTTGTGAACGGATTTTGTGGTGGTCGGGGTACCGTTTTTGTGGGACAATAATTACCGTTCGGAATATGCTCGCAGGGTTTTCTACGCGTACAGGCCCTGTACCTGTCGTCCTTGAGTTCCGTAGTTTTTTCTGGAATTAGATCTAGCTGTATGCCGTTTCCACGTTACATACTACAGGTTGGTACTTCACTGCACGTATTTTCAACTCTCGACCACCTTTACAAACACAACACTCTGTTTTAGTGCCAGAACGATTTGGAGCAACCCCTTTATTCTCTAATTTCCTCCATTCTGTCACTTCAAACTTGACTGACTGTTTGAAGGGAAAAATATTTTACTTGCGTGTTTCTGTAAAAAAAAATTGCATAATTACATGTTTTTAACTATTTTAGAATTGCCATTGCAATGTCTACAATAATACTTAAATGCGGCGAAATCCATTTTTCATTTTCAATTAAATTCTGTAGTATAGATGATGACAAAATTTGCTCTGTCTCTGTACGTTCGTGCTACCGACCAAGTTTTATTTCTTTAATAACTCTACATTTAGTATCTGTAACAAATTCGAAAATATTTTTCTATATTAAGGAGAGAGACGTTCATTTCCCTTCCGCTCTGCTAATTACACCAACTTGCAGGTCGACTTCAGCATTGCTTCCTTTCCATGCAACCGCGCCGAAGTTTTCAAAAGCGAATTTTTAATTTGATTGCTTATCGCCTCTCTCGAAGGGGCGGCGTTTCATTGAAGTTCCGGCGGTCCCTTCAGGGAGGCTCTCCGTTCCGCTGACGCAATGTGCTCGTCAGGGCGTTCCCTGATATCCAAGAACCGTTGGTCCGGCTTTGAAGCTCATACGAGAGTTCGTTCCCTTTGTTTTACTTTGGTCGGAATTTTAGATGAAGCCCACTCATATCTCCGCTAGCACGACAGCGGTAGGAGGGGAATTACCCCTTCTCGCGATGCTGCGAGCCGCCTTCGAAGAAGCTTCGGAATCTCTGTGTTATTCGAGCCCGTTATTTGCTTTGCAACAGTATTTCACGATCAGTTAGCGAGTGTTTAACATGGCCCCCGCAGTGTGTTGGGTGGAAGTTGGGAACTGCAAGGCGATATTCAGCACAATTAGAAGAGTAGCGAGCACCCTTCTGCCAATCACTGGAACACCCTTTCCAACACTGAACTAAAAAACAAACAGCGGTGATGTTTCAATATTTATTCTATGCATGCAAACAGAATGAGCAGCGGAACGGATTTCGTTTCAATTCCGCATTCAGCAAATACCCTTCCGACACCCAGCAAAAAAGTTGCGGAGCTGCGAATCAGTGGCAGCGCGATCCCCCGCACGAACGGCCTGGGTCAGCGCGGCCGAAGGAACTTCTGTGCGATGTTGCCACTGAGTAACGCCCAAGAGAATTAAGTTTCCAACTGATCTTGTTCGTCGCGTGATAAAGTTATGTTAAATATTCAGCAAGTGAATGAATTATGGACTGTGAATTCTAGAATTGAAAATTTGAAAATGTTGTAAATATTTTTGGTACGTGTTTGCGGGACTGTGGGTATAAAACAAGAAGTCGGGATCGAACCGTGGAGGAGGCTTCGTATTTTAAATATTTTGTATTGACTTTCCCTGATCCAACACTGTGGTGAACTACTTTGGGCGACCCCAGTAACTGAATTCCGAAATACGAAATGCCATTTTAAAATTATTATTATTGAAAATGAATCTTTATTGGATTGTTTTACCACTTTTGTTTCAACGAAATCAATCGTATTTCGAATTATGATAAGTTTCACAATTAGGCAAATTCGCAGGCAATAGCTCATTAAAAATGCGAGTGGTGTTTGAAAAATTGTCTGGATTCCACGAGAAAATGTAGGTGTTAGGAATCAGTTTTTCTTATGGTTTTCATGATAATAATTTTGGCCTTATAAAGAATTCAAAATCTGCTACATTAACACATTGAAATAAAAAAACATTTGATAAACAGTCTTTTTATTCACCAACTGAGAGTAAATCTCTTGAGGTGTTTATTGCAATATATCACTTGAAAATATAATTCCCAGGGTTTTCTCTTAACTTATATAGGTATTTTCTCTCGAAATCTTGTTCGTTTACCATTCATGCGATTTTTTAGAATGATCCTGCGTTAACAGCATCGAATCTCTGTTAGATCCGGCTTTTAAGTCGTGCTAAAAATGGCGAACGATTCCAATTATTTCTCATTCTTTCGAGACGCGCTTCAGAATCTGCGCTGGAGCACTTAAGTTGACATCCTTTCAAGGAAGGGGAGCGACGCTTTCGGGAAGGGAAGCGACCTCCCAAATGCAAAAAGGAATCTCGCGGTGCGGAGCGCTAGCGCCTCCCCTCCCACCACCCCCGCATTCTCCATCCTCACTCCTCCCCCCCCACCCCCGCCCCGCCCCCCCCCCTTAGCGCTTCGCTGCCGTTGCCGCCCCCTTAGGCGAAATGATTTTCTGTCTGCGCCGCTGCTATCGAGGAAATATTTATCGAGAACGATGTCGCGCAGTCGCTGCCCTACATTCGCGTGCGCTCAATGATTACTGTACACTTGCGGTCGTAAAGTTGCACCTATCGCCGTTTTGAACTCTTAGTCCTCCGCCGTAAATTTCGCGCGGAAGTGATAGCGTCGCTCTCGGACACCTCGGATGCCCGCGGAGGCGAATGGCCTGGGCCAGTTCCGATGTTTTGCGGACATTTTCGAGGTCTTTTAAAACTTTGGTTTCCCTGCATTCGTGATGTTTTTTTGATTCTGAATCTCGGACACTCCAGTTTCGATTAAGCGAGGGTTGCATATGCACAAACGTATGATTAACTTATATTATTAATTTAATTTGGCCACAGATTTTTTATCGACAGACTTTTTATATATCATAAATATGTTTTTATTCGGATCGTCAGAGCAATAAAAAGATAAGAGTTTACCTAGCGACGTTTCGGTGTATTATTTTTTCCAGTCTTCAGGCTAGAATTAATGTCCTTTTTTAAAAATTTATTTCTTCTCGTTCGACATTTCTGTCTCTCGAGGGGTTTGACAGCAGTACATGAGATATAATCCAAATACGTTGAAGAGAATATGAATAAGTTGTTACAAAGGAAGATATTAATCAAACAAAAATTATTGTACTGAAATATATTATTCCAATGAAGAATATTATTCGATATAATCAAAATATATACTCACCAATTCAAACAGATGAAACTAAAATAATAAAACAAATATATAATATGATTTTATATATATATTTTGATTATATTGAGTACTATTATTTTGCGCCTACTAAAAGTTTATTTCACTAAAGTGTCAAGCACTGTGGTAGATGTAGTTTTGGAGATGCCATATATTCATAATTATTTCCCAATTTCAGCTTCATCTTGGGGTCAATCCATTGTAAGTGGTCCAGCACTGGTCGCTCGACCATCTCGAAAAAATACATATTTTGTACATAAATTTCCTGATGTTTTGGCTGTTCAAAACCATCTTTAACTTTTTTTTATTGTACCTGGTTTGCAAATGGCGGCCATTTTTGTTTCGCGCCGTGCGCCATTTTTCGCGTTCGCAGACATTTACTCTTTCCTAATTTACTCAGCTCTAGATTGTTCTAGCATTCTAGAATAAAAAGCATTCGATTCAGCATACTCTGACCTGCAAATCGAAATATTATTTACATATATACATTTGTATGTTTGTATTTGGGAAATATTTGCAACCAAATCTATGGAACGCGAGTGAACAAAATTCGATTTTTAGAGAGTAATTTTTCAAAGAAGGAATAGAATCTAAGCCTTAAATTTTTCTGTGCTTTTACACACAACAGTATAGTTACTTTTTGTAAAATATCATTGGTATACAACGCACCCCTTGAAATTACATCCTCTTGAAAATTGGAATTTTGGATTTTTTCCCAATTTTGAACTGTTATATCTCTGTCGGGGGACCAGATAAAAATCTGAAAATTGCACACATGCTAGACCGCTATCATACCAAACTTCAGTAAAAATTACAACTTTTAGATTTAACTCGAAGTATTTTTTAAAAAATTGAAAACTTACGAAAGAAAGGGCTTCATTTGCCCATTGAGGATACTTTGTGCCAAGTAGTAATCACATTATTTTGAAGCTATTTTAAACTAAAATCTACATTGATTTAAAATAATTAATTATACTTAATAATTAATGTACCTACAAGTGGCGAAATATATAATTTCAATATTACGTATACTTTACTCTTTCACAAACTTACAATTTTACATCTACGTCCGTAATTGAAAAATTGTTATCTTGATTTTGGAAGCTGATCCACTTAAACAAAAATTGTTTATAAAATACAACAAATAAATAAATTCAGCGTTTTGTTTATGTTTTTGCGTTTAAATTTGCCATTCTGCTTACTATTTCTGAATGTTTCTACAGAAATACGGACGATCGCACCGTATTTCTTAGTGCAAATAACGAGACTGAATTAACAGAAAATGCATGAGAATCAGCGGATATTAGACCAGTGCAGTTTTGAAAAGTAGAGTCGGAGCTACTGCCAAACCAGACTCCGCACCTCTGAGTATTTCGTAGAATATCGACAACCGAAATTTGTGTATTTGACAGAACCAACGCGGTGGGCCAAGGATTTAACACACTTTCTAGATCACACAGACTTTTGAATAGTTTTCTATGAGTTTTTGGGCTTGAGGGTTGTCTTCCCTTTACGCCAGAACGTGTTAATCTGTGCCTTTGTGCACAATTGTGTGACCGTTTGTGAAACTGGAGTGTGATTGCTCTATAGGTGATATTACTAATGAAGTTGGCCGTAAACTTTGATATTTTTCCTAAGGGCATTGCGTTAATTGAAGACTGTTGTAGAGGAGAATGTTGTTTTTATTAATGAATAACTGTGATATCACATCTCTCTGTAAGTAACAAGAGATAAAATATGCACAAAAATTTGATCTCTGGGGCCAGTCTTTCAAATCCGTACAAAAATCATAAAAATTCTTTATCCAAAGCTTTGAAAGAAATAACTTTGGCTCACGCAACGTTCGCACAACTAACAAGAAAAAACTTTTTCGGACAACCTTATACCAGGAAATGATTGTGTCCATTATGTAATTCTAAAATTCAGTTGCGATCATTGCATCTAAGGAGTACTGCGCAACTGTTCGTATCTCTGCAGAAACATTCAGAAATAGTAAGCAGAATGGCAAATTTAAACGCGAAGACATAAACAAAAGGCTGAATTTCTTTATTTGTTGTATTTTATCAACAATTTTTGTTTTAAGTGGTTCAGCTTCCAAAATCAAGATAACAATTCTTCAATTACGGACGTAGATGTAAAATTGTAAGTTTGTGAAAGAGTAAAGTATACGTAATATTGAAAATTATATATTTGGCCACTTTTAGGTACGTTAATTATTAAGTATAATTAATTACTTTAAATCAATGTAGATTTTAGTTTAAAATAGCTTCAAAATAATGTGATTACTACTTGGCACAAAGTATCCTCAATGGGCAAATGAAGCCCTTTTTTTCGTAAGTTTTCAATTTTTAAAAAAATACTTCGAGTTAAATCTAAAAGTTGTAATTTTTACTGAAGTTTGGTATGATAGCGGTCTAGCATGTGTGCAATTTTCAGATTTTTATCTGGTTCCCCAACAGAGATATAACAGTTCAAAATTGGGAAAAAATCCAAAATTCCAATTTTCAAGAGGATGTAATTTTCAAGGGGGTGAATTGTATACCAATGATATTTTACAAAAAGTAACTATACTGTTGTGTGTAAAAGCACAGAAAAATTTAAGGCTTAGATTCTATTCCTTCTTTGAAAAATTACTCTCTAAAAATCGAATTTTGTTCATTCGCGTTCCATAGATTTGGTTGCAAATATTTCCCAAATACAAACATACAAATGTATATATGTAAATAATATTTCGATTTGCAGGTCAGAGTATGCTGAATCGAATGCTTTTTATTCTAGAATGCTAGAACAATCTAGAGCTGAGTAAATTAGGAAAGAGTAAATGTCTGCGAACGCGAAAAATGGCGCACGGCGCGAAACAAAAATGGCCGCCATTTGTAAACCAGGTACAATAAAAAAAGTTAAAGATGGTTTTGAACAGCGAAAACATCAGGAAATTTATGTACAAAATATGAATTTTTTCGAGATGGTCGAGCGACCAATTTATTAAATTCTGGACCACTTAAAATGGACCCTTGGTAAGACACGATTGTAGTAAAACAAATGCATAATCGTATAGCGCCAGCTTATTTCTCTAGCTACAGAGAATTATTTTTTACTGAAACACATCAGATACTATATTGCAGTAATATTTTCGTGAAATCGACAATAACGTGCTCTAAACATCTGGCCAAAAGAAATTAAAACTCGTGTTTCTTACGTCGTAAACCCCCGCCGTAAATATAGACGCACCGGAAAAGTGCGATATCCAACACCCTTGAGTCCCTGTCCCGTGTTTTTTATGTATTTTTTTAAGGAAAACGGGACGCCGAAATATGTGTTGAAATGTTTTTGTAACAATGATAATCGGCTTAAAGTGCCGTCAACAAATTTAAATTTATCGTCAAGAATTCCGTTGGGTTTGCATTAGTTTATAACAAAGTAAGCGCGGGTAGATCATACGCTCATGTACCACGTTACAAATGTGTTTCACAGACTATTAAAAAGAAGGGAGAGATGCAGTGGTGGTTCTAGGAAGGGAAATGAGCTATCGCGTCATTTGAGTTTGTACATGCTTTATCGCTATCGATATCGTTATTGAGAAATTCAATAATCAGAACTTTCTGCTTCTGAGATTCTAGTGCGATTTGGCAAGCAATCTTAATTGAGGAATACGGGCCAACTGTATAATGAAAACAAATGCAAATGAAACAAGTAAGCTTGATTTTCGTTACGTGCAGTGTCCCGTTTGTCCTGTTTATTCGTAAAAAAAATCAGTGTCCCGTCTTTTGGTTTTTAAAATCTGGTCATCTTATCCAACACCCGCACCAAGGAACAAAGCCTTTTCAGAATGAATGACAATATGTAAACAATGCGTTGATTCAAACATTTTACGTGCAATTGACGGCATTCGTTGCTTTAAAGTAAACTGATGCGAATAGTTTCCGTGTGTTAGTGCACTCTTTATTTGGTTAGGAATTTGTTAACTTGGTTTCAGGAGTTAACTTCGCTTTTACTAGTACACTTTTCTCTGGTGTTTCTTCTGAACACTTCTGGGGAAGGTATAAAACACGTGTACACTTGTATTCGTTTATGACGACTTTCAATTTATCAGTTAATAACATGAAACGTTTATTTCAATCCTGAATTACTTAAAGAATAGAGAAAAATGCAAGACCATAATTTATTTTTTCGTGTGCTGCTAAATATCTGTCGGAAAGTCCAATTAACGGCGATCATGTGACAGGTAGGTTTAACGATGCCTGAGGATCTGCAGCGTATTGCATTTTACGAGATAAAATCTTATATTTTATATTAATAAATTTATATTTTGTGCATTGCTATCGTCCTCGCGATAATGTGTTTCTGTCATCGTCCGATCGACAAATCCACTGAAGTATTTTTTAGCAATGACATCGTACTGAAAGAACTTCATGTATCACTTTAGTATTCCCTATCAAGTATATTTAAGGGCTTCTTAACTTTGTGGCTATAGTGTGTTCATTTATTTCTTTGCAGGTGAGTTTCGACCTGATTCATTCTCTCTTCTTTGCTGCCATCGCAGCTGCTTTTAATTGTAAGTATTGTCTTTCAGAATATTTTCTTTCCTTTTGAAGAATCCACCCTTTTCTAGACTATTTTAATTTACAGCAGTTGAACAGTGCTTTACTTTAATTCTGGTGGGCTTTAATTACAATAAAAGCGCAAAATATTTTTAATGAAACTCTTTACATTTCATTACTTTTGATATACATGAATGAATATTATCTGTATTCAAACACTGTAAAGGAAGTGTTGTGGGATTAAAAGTTCATGACGCCGGTACGTGGATAGACCACAATAATATTATCTCGATCTTTTAACCAAAATTATTGGTATCAGTGAGAAATATATTTACGCCACTAAAACGTGTTACTTCGTAATACAGTAGGAGCTCTATACACTTATCGTTAAAAATGTAGTTAGTAGGGATGGCATTCAAAGATCCTACTAAGGGGATAGGAATAAAGAATTGAATTTCCTCTACTGAGAAATGTATTAATGAGTATTGGATGCTACGTATAAATTGTTTGGGAAGAAAACCTTCGAATGTTATTTTAGCTTCAGTTTGTTTCCAGGAAAAGTACCCTTCAAACCAGTGCAACTTCTCTTACTACATTTTGCTCATTTTAATCGCAAGAACGGAAATTTGACCTTCGGTGTTTCTCGAGCCAGACGTTGGTTGATGTCCGCTGAAGTTCCCTTAACCAGCGTTAGTGCAATATTGTTCCACTCTTTCTTGCTGACAGAGGGCAGATTGTGTATGAGATAGTGATACCTCGTAGAAAAACGGGATAAGGGAAATGGTAGCAGGAACTTTTTTCACTCCAAGGAAATAACGAACGATACCGGTCGCAGTAAGATGTATACGATTTGTGCATATATGCATATATGTTCGTAATTGTAATCTAAATTTTCGAATTTGAAAATTCTAATTTTGCGCCCTCCTTTTTGCTAGAATCTTTCTGGATCACTGTACGATGCACCTCCCTTTTCGAAACTCAGGAACGCCGCGACAGTTGCAGTTTGAAATGCTCAGAATAGCTTCTCATTACTGGCTGGTGTTTTGGGTGTATGGAACGAACTTTTCTATTGTCGAAATTGTGTTGATGTTAGGGGCTATTACCTTCGAATAATTAATTTTTCCTGCCTAATGCACTAGGATTGCAATTTTAGAAGTGATGGCGGAGATGTTATTTGAACAGAAATTGCGGAGCTCTTAATTTTAAGTAACCGTTACACACGCGAATACGTACGTGCTCATTGTAGCACCTGTTGTTTGAATATTTAATGGGACCTCCTCTAAGGGTAAGGCAACGTTTTATTAACTGGAAAATAAAGTTTCCTCTCTGCCACATGGGGTTTTTGTAGCATTGAGCGTCAGATGCGTCTAAACCTTTCGCAGTGTCCTTGCAGCGGGGCGAGGCGCAAGGAGGCGATGGCATATTTTACCCATATTCAATTGTAATTTCACCAATACATCGCTAAAGGGTTTTCGATGTCGATGAAAACATCCACAATAAAACATTGATGTTTTAAATATAGACTAATAAACATGCTATTTTTCAATCCATTTTTAATATGGTGACGCTCGTGCCAGTTTGGAAAGCAACGGTTGGTCACATGTTACTGTGGGACTTCCTTGTGATTCAGTGGAGAGAGTCTGGTTCTCGTTCACGACTTGTCAAAAAGTGTGAGGACCATTTCTAATACTACTGTCGATTCAGGCAATGACAAGCCTAGCGATAATACGAGAAACTCAACACGAGAAACTCCCAAGCTTGTTCAGATTGCACAGGCGAAATGTGCAGCGTGATAAAGAGGATGACGCAAAACATCGGTATTGCTGTAGATTGCTCTATGCCGTGCGGTTTTATAAAAAATCAAAACAAATTATTGCTTTTGCAACAAAATAACGATGTCAAGAAAACATCGAAAGCAAAACATCGATGTTAATATATCGATGTTTTTGGTGGAAAACATGGATGTTTTTTTGCCATCCTTAGGCGCGAGTACCTGGCGGCGGGAGTGGCCTTTGTTTTGGCTTCTCCGTTTAGAGCGCGCAGCGATCGCCCCGAGGGCGCCACCGCCCGCCGCCCGCCCCCGCTTTGCGCCAGTCCATTCGCACTCGGCCAAGTATTTGACGGAATGCCGCAAACTTGTTTTCTAGATGAGAGGAAGTGAGAGGTTGGAATTGCTTTACAACTATCTTTAACCAGAGGCGTTCTCTTCTTTGATAAGAAGCGAACTAGTTTTGGGAAAGACATGCTGCATGAAAGGAATGTGCGAGGAAATTAAATCACTAAGGTTTTGTAATTTCAAAGTTTATTTTCTCTTAAATGTGTACAGTTGCTCCCTACAAATCAAGAATACGAGAATGAGGCTATGGTGAATGCAGTTTTTGTCACATTTTAGTATTCCATTTTTTGTGATGATGGGGTGGAAGAATTAAAAATATCCTCCCGTGTAGTCACTTCGTACATACGTGTTGTCTGTTACTAAGAGTAATTTTAACGAATATTCAATTTTAATTGCTATGATTGAAAATTTGGTTTATTGACACAGTTTAAAATATTCAGCAAGATATCGCTTTGTTCCTCATCTATATTCAATTACCACATTCAAATTTAGTTTTACGTTCGTATGATTTCGTTAACAGCTCTGGGCAATTAATGTGTAAAATCTGATGATATGGAAAAAACAAACGTGTCCAACCAACACTTTAGCCGAAGTGTAACCCACCAGATGAACACAAACCGTGCTGCGGCGTGCGCTCGTTAGCAGAGAAGATTCCATCATCGATGTAGCGTCGGCCAATAAGTTGTTAATTCTGTTTATCGCGTTGTTCCTCTGGCCGCCACGGGAGAGCGCTGGCGGCGTAATGCGGATAACGCGCGGCCGGAGCACTCGTTCACTCGTGTCCGACATTTTCATTCATCCGCGATTACGCGGCCAGCGTCAATGACACGGCCGCCGCCGCCGCCGCCGCCGGCAGAAGAGTCGAGAGCGCTGTGTCACGCGGCCGCGCGCGTTGCCGCCCGAGTCTGGCTGATATACACGGGTTGAAAAGCCTCGTTGCGTGTTTTTTCAGTGTTAATTGATTTCTGAATGTTTCTAATGTTGTTCAATTAGCTCGCTCTGTACTGCCGGCAATACCCTGTGACCTGCAGTCCGTTGTGTATACTGGGCTCGCAAATGGCGGTCTTTACAAAGGCTATTGTTTGCGCCAACAGCCTTTTACATGTAAAGATAAGCTTTTGAATTTGTAATGTGCTCTGGAGGTGGGCGCTCGTATCCTGGCTGCGGGATATACATCGCGTGCATTGTGTTAACCAGTGTTATTGTTACATCTTGGCGAGACTGTGGTTGTTTGGAGCGGCTTTTTTGAGTGTCCATGGAGAACCAAGTGTTCGGATTGGAGTACAGGTGTTCTTCACTGATTTTCATTTTCGAAGCGAGAAATCTCATTTCCGGCACAAACCCGTTTGACAGAATCATGCGACGTAAATAATAGTAAAGATAATTTTATGTGAACATAGGTAATTTTCCTCCTTAGATAAGCCTGACAATCATTTTATACATTATTCTTCTTTCTTTAGAAAGACATTTGGACGTAAATGGTATTGCAATTCTGTTGTCGGTGATAACAGTTTCTTTTGTATTAATTTTCTTACGGTTGGTGTTTTAAACGCACGGAGGAGTACTGACAGGTCACGTAATTATCGTTTTGGCAATATAGAAAGAAATATTCGCTGAACGAATAATAGGACTTAAATCTCCGATTAATTGTGACAAAGATGTCCTCAGAATAAAAATCAAGAACTTAGAACATTCAATATCTTGCTCCTCTGAAATATCGCCATATGCAACCAGAAACAATTAGAACTGTTTCGTAACTTCTTCAAAGGACTTTACATTGTTTTGACTACAATTTCGATAACGACAACCTGTTCATGTTGTTTACGACCTCAGAAATTGCTCTGTTGAATATTGCGTTTCACAACATTTATTTATGAAAAACGATTTATCGATTCTACGGGCCTTCCGAATAGTGCTAAACCAGATTTGGTTGATTCCATCATATATTTCTGCCGGAAGCATCCAGGAATGAGCGGAAACGGTGCGTGACGTAGTAAATATATAATGAATATGGTTCCAGTCACCGGAACGCGTTCGAGCGCTCCACCCGCGGAGAGGCTTCCACTTCCATTTCGCGCAAATGCTTTGGAAATTGCTTGACGGCTGGGGAGGCCCGTTCCTTCGGTCGCTTCCCGGGGCTTTCGGAAGAAATCTGTCGACAAGCCCCATTGTGGAAAACGCTTCTAGGATTATGAGAGCGGCCCCAGACGTTCGGGATATTTCCTCTCGAACAACAAAACAAAAACACCCCGTGGCGGCGAGAGGGAAGGTGGGGGGGGGGGATGCGTTTTGAGCGCTTGGGAGGGCACGGCGCGTCGGGGAGCTGCGCGCCGCGCCTCGCTTTTGTTCTGATTAGCACAGCCAATAAGGGGAAGTCAGCGGGCAGCAGCAGCAGCAGCAGCGAGGGGCCGCCGCCCCGCCCCCTGCGCAAGCCGTGGGGGTCGCCGCCCCGGTCGTTGGGGTGCATTCCGTGAGAGAGCGGTGAAGTGACGAGGAAACTGGCAAGGTGGCGCGAAACGAGGTCAAAATTCACTTTTTTACTAGTACAGATTTATTATTGAGCGTGTAGGACTGTGAAACATTAATTCAAATTGAATTTAATTAATCCAATTTGAACGAATATATGAATTAATACAATTTGTAATGTTTGTAATGTCATGCAATTTGTAATGTTTGTAATGTGATGCAATTTGAATGAATATAATGAAATTGAATTACGCAATTTGAATTAATGTTTCTCTGACCTGCACTCGAGAATAAGTCCATATTAATCAACAGAGGTCAAGAAATCAAGCACGTGTATTTTTTTAAGGTCGCTTTTCACCTACTAATGTCGTAAAGCGACCACTGTAAGTAACAGTAAAGGTATACGGACAAACGCAAACATCCGTGCCCTGGCGGGATTCGAACGGGCGACCTCGACTATCCGGGTCGTCAAGTTCTTTTATTAGGGTGGATTTACGCAATTTAGAACGTAGTCAGAGAGTAGGGTTGACTCTAGCGACGTACGAGTATGAAGATTTTCTCGGGCTGCAAATCTCGGTCATTGTGTACAACTTGTAATAAATAGTCAAGTGGATATATCGAAAGACTTCCATTTATCCTGCCTTTCGATTGTTTCATCATATTCATTGCCATTTTTTTTTAAAAAAATTTAGGCTTCGTAACTGTAGGTTCCATTAACGGTTCCATTATGATACTGCTGTCGGGTGTAAAACCTATTCGGAATTGTTTCAGAGGTATAGCTTAGTATGTTTTATTCAGTTGTAACTAGATGAACGAAAGATTATATTATTTTTCGGTTTGGATTCCATTGATTCACCTCGTGAACCATCAAAACATGCCCATAATAAGATTTATGGTGGACTGGCTATTGAAATTCAAAGGAGGAATAGAATCAATCATTTCCCTATAAACGGATCGTCTGGATTACAGAAGCAAAAACACCTCTGTCCGAATTGAAACCCAAAAACCTTTGCAGAGAAGCAGTGCAACGTTCCTGCCAGAGCCACCTCGGTTACCTGGTTCGGTAAATTTCGCCCAGCGTTTTATTTACACACTAGTTGCATTGTGTTCAATTTACAGGCCAGGAGGCATGTTTGTTCACAAATATCTGCACAGTGGGTGAATATTTTTGTCCGCTTGTGGGGCCTGAGCCACAGTGTGGCTGAGGGTGAAGCTGAGGGCGGCGGTGGAGGGCTGCTTTGGTCTGCAGACGGCGCGGCGGCGCTGAATGAGGCGAAAGCCGATGAAGGGGCGGGGCGAAACAAGCAACGATGTTGTAAGATCTCGCTCTGAAAGATGGATTAAAAGATTTAAGTGCCGTTGTTTACGTTAGTGGAAGATGTACGTACACGGTTTTAATTTCAACCATCTTCGAGAGAACTTTATTTCAGTGATCCTTTAAAGAATTTCGTACTAACAACACTGGTTAGGAAGGGATCAGCTGGAGCATCGCGGCCCGACCCAGGCATTGTATATTAAGGTTCTGCTACGTGCGGATGTGATTCGGTAATGGCCGAGGCGTGGAGTCGTCCACCACACGGGGTGAGTGTGGATCCTATGGACAAAGACACCCACAGGAGCTTGCTCCCCTGAGTAACAAATTGGTGGATCTATACTCTTCATACTAACATTCTGAACAGTTAACATTG
>JAHLJT010004305.1:0-11874 GCA_031308135.1 Acheta domesticus
AACGTCCGTTAAGCTGGCAAAGCCATTTTCAAAAAACACATTTTCTCTATACCCAGAATTTTGTGCTATTTTTGTGCTTTCCAAATATCCAAAAATTAATTTTTTTGCTCCAACGGTTTTTCCAAAAATGGGTGGCTTTGCTGGCTTAATGTTAAGCTGGCAAAGCCAATTAGCCAAAACAAATTTTCTTTATACACAAAATATTGTGCTATTTTTGTGCTTTTCAAATATATAAACATTAATTTTTTTGCTCTTACCGTTTTTCGAAAATTTAGAAAAAACGAATTTTCGAAATGCCCGGCAGGCGCAACAACTACGCGTAAGAAAACTACTCGTAGAAAAAAAACTATCCATCAAAATTAGATTTTCTTGACACAAAAATAACCACAAAACAATTCTCTATACAACAATGTTGTTTCGAAATATTCAACATTTAATATTCCCTATAAATAATAATAATTCTTTACACTACTGTCAAGAAACAACACAATTCAAGTCATACAATTCCTCATAAAAACTAAACTACTCAATATTTCGCAATGTCCTTTCCCAACAAACAGAACCAAACATTGTTCTAACAATGTACACACACGCTGATTTTTTTGCTCTCAACGTTTTTTGCAAAATTCAACAAAACCACTCACGAGTCACCCGCAACAACGCACTCTCGCAGGATAAGAAAATCACTCATCAAGGCAAAACTCTAATTCAAAATCATTTATCCTCCATAACATCAACCACAATACAATACAATATACAACAATATTGTTTTTAACTTTTTTATTTTCGATACTATCGAAGAAAAAATTGTAAATCCTTTAACTGGGTACCCAAAAAAACACCAAGGAGGCACATCAATCCTACTAAATACTAAATACTCAACACATCGCATTGGCCTTCCCCAACAAACAAAATCAAACTTGTTCTAATAAAAACACACAACAATGATTTTTTTGCTCTAACCGTTTTTTGAAAATTGAACAAAATGACACGTATGTGGCGCAAGATAGGGCAACTCCGCCAAGAACAAAAACAATCTTCGAAGGAAATATATCATTCAAAAATAAAATGTCTTATCACAGAATAACAACAATACAATGCACTATGCAAAAGTATTGATTTCAAACTTTTGACTTTCGATACTATCTATAAAAAAATCTAAATCATTACACTGAAAATAAAAAAAAAGACGCATGGAGGCAAACAAATCCTAATAAATACTAAACTACTCAACCAATTGCATTGTCCTTTTCCAAGAATAACAATGAAATGTTGTTCTAATAAACTACACCAACAATGATTTTTTTGCTCTCATGTTTTTTGAAAATTAAACTCAACTTCGTATGAGTGCACGGGAGTGGCGCGACCTCCGGATAACAAAAGCGACGGAAGGAGGAACACATGTCCTAATAAATACTAAACTACTCGACCAATTGCATTGTCCTTTTCCAAGAATAACAATGAAATGTTGTTCTAATAAACTACACCAACAATGATTTTTTTGCTCTCATGTTTTTTGAAAATTAAACTCAACTTCGTATGAGTGCACGGGAGTGGCGCGACCTCCGGATAACAAAAGCGACGGAAGGAGGAACACATGTCCTAATAAATACTAAACTACTCGACAAATTGCATTGTCCTTTTCCAAGAATAACAATGAAATGTTGTTCTAATAAACTACACCAACAATGATTTTTTTGCTCTCATTGTTTTTTGAAAAAAAAACTCAACTTCGTATGAGTGCACGGGAGTGGCGCGACCTCCGGATAACAAAAGCGACGGAAGGAGGAACACATGTCCTAATAAATACTAAACTACTCGACCAATTGCATTGTCCTTTTCCACGAATAACAATGAAATGTTGTTCTAATAAACTACACCAACAATGATTTTTTTGCTCTCATTGTTCTTTTGAAAAAAAACTCAACTTCGTATGAGTGCACGGGAGTGGCGCGACCTCCGGATAACAAAAGCGACGGAAGGAGGAACACATGTCCTAATAAATACTAAACTACTCGACCAATTGCATTGTCCTTTTCCAAGAATAACAATGAAATGTTGTTCTAATAAACTACACCAACAATGATTTTTTTGCTCTCATTGTTTTGAAAAAAAACTCAACTTCGTATGAGTGCACGGGAGTGGCGCGACCTCCGGATAACAAAAGCGACGGAAGGAGGAACACATGTCCTAATAAATACTAAACTACTCGACAATTGCATTGTCCTTTTCCAAGAATAACAATGAAATGTTGTTCTAATAAACTACACCAACAATGATTTTTTTGCTCTCATTGTTCTTTTGAAAAAAAAACTCAACTTCGTATGAGTGCACGGGAGTGGCGCGACCTCCGGATAACAAAAGCGACGGAAGGAGGAACACATGTCCTAATAAATACTAAACTACTCGACCAATTGCATTGTCCTTTTCCAAGAATAACAATGAAATGTTGTTCTAATAAACTACACCAACAATGATTTTTTTGCTCTCATTGTTCTTTTGAAAAAAAACTCAACTTCGTATGAGTGCACGGGAGTGGCGCGACCTCCGGATAACAAAAGCGACGGAAGGAGGAACACATGTCCTAATAAATACTAAACTACTCGACAAATGCATTGTCCTTTTCCAAGAATAACAATGAAATGTTGTTCTAATAAACTACACCAACAATGATTTTTTTGCTCTCATTGTTCTTTTGAAAATTAAACTCAACTTCGTATGAGTGCACGGGAGTGGCGCGACCTCCGGATAACAAAAGCGACGGAAGGAGGAACACATGTCCTAATAAATACTAAACTACTCGACCAATTGCATTGTCCTTTTCCAAGAATAACAATGAAATGTTGTTCTAATAAACTACACCAACAATGATTTTTTTGCTCTCATTGTTCTTTTGAAAAAAAACTCAACTTCGTATGAGTGCACGGGAGTGGCGCGACCTCCGGATAACAAAAGCGACGGAAGGAGGAACACATGTCCTAATAAATACTAAACTACTCGACAAATCGCATTGTCCTTTTCCAAGAATAACAATGAAATGTTGTTCTAATAAACTACACCAACAATGATTTTTTTGCTCTCATCGTTCTTTTGAAAATTAAACTCAACTTCGTATGAGTGCACGGGAGTGGCGGGACCTCCGGATAACAAAAGCGACGGAAGGAGGCACACATGTCCTAATAAATACTAAACTACTCGACAAATCGCATTGTCCTTTTCCAAGAATAACAATGAAATGTTGTTCTAATAAACTACACCAACAATGATTTTTTTGCTGTCATGGAGTTTTGGAAAATAAACTCAACCTCGTATATGTGCACGGGAGTGGCGGGACCTCGGGATAACAAAAGCGACGAAAGGAGGAACACATGTCCTAATAAATACTAAACTGCTCAACCAATTGCATTGTCCATTTTCAAGAATAACAAGTAAATGTTGTTCTAATAAACTACACCAACAATGATTTTTTTGCTCACATCGTTCTTTTGAAAATTAAACTTAATCTCGTATTTGTGCACCGGAATGGCGCGCACCTCGGTATAACAAAGAAGACGGAAGGAGGCACACATGTCCTAATAAATACTAAACTGCTCGTCAAATTGCATTGTCGTTTTCCAAGAATAATAATGGAATATTGTTTTAATAAATTACACCAACAATGAATTATTTGCTCTTACCATTTTTTTGAAAATTAAACATAACTATGACACTATTCGAAGCAAAAGTATCCTTCAAAATTTAAATATCTTTACACAGCATAACAACAATGATTCTCTTCATTTTTTCCTACTAATTTTCATTCTTTACTCCACTCTCTCTGCGTGCAAAACGGATTTTTCCGCATTTGATTTTTAAAATGCCTATATACTTAGAATGTTTCAAAATTTTAAAAAAATATTTCCCACTTGTAAAAAGATGTGCACAATACTTTATGAAAAATAATTCCAAAGTTGTGTTTCGAAAAAATATTTTCAATATTTTTAAAGTAGGTTTTGAGGATATTGGATTTATATAAAACTATGAAAAGTGTAATTTTTTAGGATTTTTTAAAGTGGTTTGCGAAAGTAAAAATATAAAAATCAATTCCAAAAATGAAAAACATATTTTATTTTCTTTAATTTTATTTTAAATTCGTAAGAAGTCTTTTTCGTACACCGTGGGGAAACCTAAATCGTAGAGGTTTAGGGTCTTGAACGGAATCAATGTTTAAAAATGGACAGTTTGATCGCAGCTGAAAATAATGTGTAAGTAAATTAGCTTGGATCATCTTCGAGACTGGACATAGACGTATGTAAACTGTATATATACTGACACTTAAAAAATTTACTCAATTTCGCGAGTTGTTAGCGATATTTTTCGACGAGCCATTTTTACTTCAAAAAGCACACGACTTAATCACAATCAGAAACTCTTAGCAGAATACGATTGCAATCTCCCGTGAGAAACGTGGGCCGAGGAGAGTTTGTTATGACCGTGGTGTGTGACGCGAGATAGTATACAGTGAAGTGCTACTTATAAGTACAAGACCCTAAGATATGCTTTGATTGGCTGGAGAGATATTTATATGGAACCACGTCATTGGTTTATGCCAATAGAATAAAATATTAGGAAATTGCAAATAATACAATACAATACATAACTAAATATAAAAGCAATATATTTATTGCACTGATATATACTTGATTTTACCCTATTGTTATCTGCTACTGTAGAAAAATATCTTTCTGGCACAAATTTTTATTACATACGAAGTTAAAATAAGATATTACGGAAGAAATTTTGAGGAAGTTATATGTATATGCCATACTTAACACAAATTCCGTTATAAACTACATACAGAAATCATGTCTTCTGTTCTTACTGTGTTATGTGATATTATTTAGTTGTTAGAGCGGCGTCTCCCGACGAAGATTTTCTGGGGTTCAATGGTCTCCTATGTTTCTGGAACTGCGGCGCACTGTAAAAGCATGAAATGTCACAGTGGACCACGTTCCGTCTTCGCGCGTGAAGACAGTCCTCCATCAACACATCCCTGCCGGATGACGTAGGCCGGAGCTCCAAACGTGAGAATCGCCGCGCAGCTGCTTTTCACCCGTCAGCAAGCGATAGATAAGAGCTGTCGCGCGCCTCTGGAGGTCAAGCGAAAAAGACCCCATTGGTATGGCAGGGTTGAAATGCTCTGGAAAAACTTTTCCCCGTTAGTATTTAAACGGTTAATGAAACCATTATTTCAACCAGCATGAACTGCAATTAGTCTGATACACTTACATTTGCCGTTACGCCAATTATATCATTATGGTGCCAGCACTTTTTGAATACAAAGTTGTTGTCAATCCACCTCTCGTCAATACACTATTTGACGGCCTTCTTTCCCTAACATCCTCATTTGGATGAGATCTCTTGTTCTCCAATCTACAATATGCTCTCTCGACCAAAACTTTTCGTTTTGAATTACACCTCCATCTGTATTCCATATGTTCCATTCACATCCAAAGTGACTTTTCTCCCCAAGGAAAATTTATCTTTTCTTTAATTATAGACTGCATTTTCGTTAACGTGCGCACTTGCTTTTCACGGACGTAAAAATCACAGAGCATTTCTGATTACGCATAAAATCGTGACAGCACTTATTTCATTCGGTGTAACATTTTCTTTACGAATTGTTTTAATGCTAGTTACTCCAACACCAATGTATGCCGCTGCTCTTTCTATGCCTTTTGTCGTAGTAACCAGTAGATGAATCACCTGCCTCAATTACACTCGCTATGAACTCCTGACCTTCACTGTGAATTGTCGAATTTCATTTCGAATTCGAATTCGGTTTCGATTTTAAAGAATATTTTTGCTCGGACTAGTGTTCCTGTCATTCGGCGGGGCGCGTAATTCCGGTTCACACATACGTGGTTAGGCCAATTTTCCAAAAAACGGTGGGAGCAAAAAAATCATTGTTGGTGTAGTTTCTTAGAATAGCATTTTGTTTTTAGTGTAGGAAAAGGACAACGCAATTTGTGGGGTACTTCGGTATTCATTAGGATTTATGTGCTTCCATCCGTGGGTATTTGGATTCACAGTGTAATAAAATAGAATTTTTTTATGGATAGTATCGGAAGACAAAACACGGAAGTCTTGAAAACAATACTGTTGCGTAGTGCATTGTATTGTTGTTGATGCTTTTGAAAAGCACTTAAATTTTTAAAAATAATTTCATATGGAATAGTGTCTTTGTTATTTGCCATTCCGGTGCACACATGGGAGGTCGAGTTTAATTTTCCAAACACCGGTGAGAGCAAAAAAATCATTGTTGGTGTTCTTTATTAGAAAATTATTTCCTTCTTACTGTAGCAAAAAGGAAAATGCAATTTGTGGAGTAGTTTGGTATGTATTAGGATTTATGTGCTTCCATCGATGGATTTTTGTAATCTCAGTGTAGCGAATTAGATTGTTATGCATATAGCATAGTATCGAAAGTCAAACAATTGAAAACAATACTGTTGCGTAGTGCAATGTATGATGTTAATGCTTTGTAAAGACATCTGAATTTTGAAGTATATTTTGGGTTGGAATAGTGTCTTCGTAATTTGGCACGGTGTGCCATTAAGGAGCACATATGCTTGGTTGAGTTTAATTTTACAAAACACGGTGAGAGCGAAAAAATTATTGTTGGTGTAGATTATGAGAACAACATTTAGTTGTTATTCTTGGAAAAGGACAATGCGATTTGTCGAGTAGTTTAGTATTTATTAGGACATGTGTTCCTCCTTCCGTCGCTTTTGTTATCCGGAGGTCCCGCCACTCCCGTGCACTCATACGAAGTTGAGTTTAATTTTCAAAAGAACAATGAGAGCAAAAAAATCATTGTTGGCGTAGTTTATTAGAACAACATTTCATTGTTATTCTTGGAAAAGGACAATGCAATTTGTCGAGTAGTTTAGTATTTATTAGGACATGTGTTCCTCCTTCCGTCGCTTTTGTTATCCGGAGGTCGCGCCACTCCCGTGCACTCATACGAAGTTGAGTTTAATTTTCAAAAGAACGATGAGAGCAAAAAAATCATTGTTGGTGTAGTTTATTAGAACAACATTTCATTGTTATTCGTGGAAAAGGACAATGCAATTGTCGAGTAGTTTAGTATTTATTAGGACATGTGTTCCTCCTTCCGTCGCTTTTGTTATCCGGAGGTCGCGCCACTCCCGTGCACTCATACGAAGTTGAGTTTAATTTTCAAAAAACCATGAGAGCAAAAAAATCATTGTTGGTGTAGTTTATTAGAACAACATTTCATTGTTATTCTTGGAAAAGGACAATGCAATTGGTCGAGTAGTTTAGTATTTATTAGGACATGTGTTCCTCCTTCCGTCGCTTTTGTTATCCGGAGGTCGCGCCACTCCCGTGCACTCATACGAAGTTGAGTTTAATTTTCAAAAAACCATGAGAGCAAAAAAATCATTGTTGGTGTAGTTTATTAGAACAACATTTCATTGTTATTCTTGGAAAAGGACAATGCAATTGGTCGAGTAGTTTAGTATTTATTAGGACATGTGTTCCTCCTTCCGTCGCTTTTGTTATCCGGAGGTCGCGCCACTCCCGTGCACTCATACGAAGTTGAGTTTTTTTTTCAAAAGAACAATGAGAGCAAAAAAATCATTGTTGGTGTAGTTTATTAGAACAACATTTCATTGTTATTCTTGGAAAAGGACAATGCAATTGGTCGAGTAGTTTAGTATTTATTAGGACATGTGTTCCTCCTTCCGTCGCTTTTGTTATCCGGAGGTCGCGCCACTCCCGTGCACTCATACGAAGTTGAGTTTTTTTTCAAAAGAACAATGAGAGCAAAAAAATCATTGTTGGTGTAGTTTATTAGAACAACATTTCATTGTTATTCTTGGAAAAGGACAATGCAATTGTCGAGTAGTTTAGTATTTATTAGGACATGTGTTCCTCCTTCCGTCGCTTTTGTTATCCGGAGGTCGCGCCACTCCCGTGCACTCATACGAAGTTGAGTTTTTTTTCAAAAGAACAATGAGAGCAAAAAAATCATTGTTGGTGTAGTTTATTAGAACAACATTTCATTGTTATTCTTGGAAAAGGACAATGCAATTGTCGAGTAGTTTAGTATTTATTAGGACATGTGTTCCTCCTTCCGTCGCTTTTGTTATCCGGAGGTCGCGCCACTCCCGTGCACTCATACGAAGTTGAGTTTTTTTTCAAAAGAACAATGAGAGCAAAAAAATCATTGTTGGTGTAGTTTATTAGAACAACATTTCATTGTTATTCTTGGAAAAGGACAATGCAATTGGTCGAGTAGTTTAGTATTTATTAGGACATGTGTTCCTCCTTCCGTCGCTTTTGTTATCCGGAGGTCGCGCCACTCCCGTGCACTCATACGAAGTTGAGTTTTTTTTTCAAAAGAACAATGAGAGCAAAAAAATCATTGTTGGTGTAGTTTATTAGAACAACATTTCATTGTTATTCTTGGAAAAGGACAATGCAATTGGTCGAGTAGTTTAGTATTTATTAGGACATGTGTTCCTCCTTCCGTCGCTTTTGTTATCCGGAGGTCGCGCCACTCCCGTGCACTCATACGAAGTTGAGTTTTTTTTCAAAAGAACAATGAGAGCAAAAAAATCATTGTTGGTGTAGTTTATTAGAACAACATTTCATTGTTATTCTTGGAAAAGGACAATGCAATTGGTCGAGTAGTTTAGTATTTATTAGGACATGTGTTCCTCCTTCCGTCGCTTTTGTTATCCGGAGGTCGCGCCACTCCCGTGCACTCATACGAAGTTGAGTTTTATTTTCAAAAGAACAATGAGAGCAAAAAAATCATTGTTGGTGTAGTTTATTAGAACAACATTTCATTGTTATTCTTGGAAAAGGACAATGCAATTGGTCGAGTAGTTTAGTATTTATTAGGACATGTGTTCCTCCTTCCGTCGCTTTTGTTATCCGGAGGTCCCGCCACTCCCGTGCACTCATACGAAGTTGAGTTTTATTTTCAAAAGAACCATGAGAGCAAAAAAATCATTGTTGGTGTAGTTTATTAGAACAACATTTCATTGTTATTCTTGGAAAAGGACAATGCAATTGGTCGAGTAGTTTAGTATTTATTAGGACATGTGTTCCTCCTTCCGTCGCTTTTGTTATCCGGAGGTCGCGCCACTCCCGTGCACTCATACGAAGTTGAGTTTAATTTTCAAAAAACATGAGAGCAAAAAAATCATTGTTGGTGTAGTTTATTAGAACAACATTTCATTGTTATTCTTGGAAAAGGACAATGCAATTGGTTGAGTAGTTTAGTATTTATTAGGATTTGTTTGCCTCCATGCGTCTTTTTTTTTATTTTCAGTGTAATGATTTAGATTTTTTTATAGATAGTATCGAAAGTCAAAAGTTTGAAATCAATACTTTTGCATAGTGCATTGTATTGTTGTTAATTCTGTGATAAGACATTTTATTTTTGAATGATATATTTCCTTCGAAGATTGTTTTTGTTCTTGGCGGAGTTGCCCTATCTTGCGCCACATACGTGTCATTTTGTTCAATTTTTCAAAAAACGGTTAGAGCAAAAAAATCATTGTAAGTGTAGTTTATTAGAATGAAGTTTGATTTTGTTTGTTGGGGAAGGCCAATGCGATGTGTTGAGTATTTTAGTATTTAGTAGGATTGATGTGCCTCCATTGGTGTGTTTTTGGGTACCCAGTTAAAGGATTTACAATTTTTTCTTCGATAGTATCGAAAATAAAAAAGTTAAAAACAATATTGTTGTATATTGTATTGTATTGTGGTTGATGTTATGTGAGGATAAATTGATTTTGAATTAGAGTTTTGCCTTGATGAGTGATTTTCTTATCCTGCGAGAGTGCGTTGTTGCGGGTGACTCGTGAGTGGTTTTGTTGAATTTTGCAAAAAACGTTGAGAGCAAAAAAATCAGCGTGTGTGTACTTTGTTAGAACAATGTTTGGTTCTGTTTGTTGGGAAAGGACATTGCGAAATATTGAGTAGTTTAGTTTTTATGAGGAATTGTATGACTTGAATTGTGTTGTTTCTTGACAGTAGTGTAAAGAATTATTATTATTTATAGGGAATATTAAATGTTGAATATTTCGAAACAACATTGTTGTATAGAGAATTGTTTTGTGGTTATTTTTGTGTCAAGAAAATCTAATTTTGATGGATAGTTTTTTTTCTACGAGTAGTTTTCTTACGCGTAGTTGTTGCGCCTGCCGGGCATTTCGAAAATTCGTTTTTTCTAAATTTTCGAAAAACGGTAAGAGCAAAAAAATTAATGTTTATATATTTGAAAAGCACAAAAATAGCACAATATTTTGTGTATAAAGAAAATTTGTTTTGGCTAATTGGCTTTGCCAGCTTAACATTAAGCCAGCAAAGCCACCCATTTTTGGAAAAACCGTTGGAGCAAAAAAATTAATTTTTGGATATTTGGAAAGCACAAAAATAGCACAAAATTCTGGGTATAGAGAAAATGTGTTTTTTGAAAATGGCTTTGCCAGCTTAACGGACGTGTGGCTCAATGAGCTGGAAAGTTTTCTCATCATTTCTAATCATTATTTTTCGTTAGCGTAAATACGATAACGATTTTCCAAGAACAGAAACTCATTCACGATTTATATCGGGACGCATCAGACTTCAGAGGTTCGAAGACGCAACACTGAATTTTCTACACGATTTCGTAATCGCAACCTGCAGCATTCCACGCGTATAGTAACACTACTGAAATTTGGCGCAGATATTTCTCACTATTTCTTAAATATACATTGAAAACTTTTGTTTAAAAATGTAACATAGTTTCCAGAAAATAATCACAATATCCTTCATATTGAATTCACCATCTTGAATTTTCCTTATTTAACTTCAAATTCATAAAACACTTTTTCATCTTGAATTTGTTCTTTAACTTCAAGATTTAAAACAAGCTTTCGAAATTGAGAGGTGAGGTAACTTACAGGATGTCCGTGAGCGCGGTGCTGCGGATGGAAGAACGTCCCAAGCAATTTTATCAATGTGCTGGCCGCGGGGAAGCGGTAAAAGTGCGCGTAACGTTGTGACTCTGCGGCACGCAATTTCGTAATTTCGTCCGCATTTTCGTGTGTTTTACGTCTGGAGTGACACAAGTTATTGTTATGCAGACGATGATATGCGATCCCCAAAACATAAATTCATTTGAATTTAGTGTGCACGGTCATACATTTTTACGGATGATGAGTGAGAGCTTATTGTAACCACATTTAGAATCGAGATTTTAAAAACACCATATTTTTGGAAATAACGAGTTTGCAGGCAAAAATCGCATACATTCTCTGTCAGAATTTTTGGATCTGGCGAGAAAAACTATTCCGTTTAATGGGCGTCGGTGAGTCGGTCAAGTTAGTTTCGGTACCTAAAGACAACCTCCTTAATCGTGCCGTTGTTCCCCTTTATTAAATACCGTAGGTTATCATATCATAATCATATGAGTATCATACTAATATCTCGTAAGTAAGAGACCATCCATGACCTCACCTGTGCTTCCAGATGTGCCTCCAGCTTCTTCTCCACCTGTGCCTCCAGGTTTCGGAAACGTTCCTCTATTTCCTCTGCAACAAAGAGACATTCATCAAGAAACGTACCAACACTCACATACTTTAATATCCGTGCGTTATTTTTCGCCCTATTGCCATTTGACATAAAATTGTTCTATAATATTTTTTAAAGTAAAAATATACTTCAAGATATTTTTTTGACAACGCACTAAAAATAAAGAAAATTTGCAACTACAGTTAGTATACGATTCGGCAATGATATTTTAAAAATTAAATTATTCTGATTCGAAGGGCTAAATGCACGTTCGAAATCATTTCTCATTACTTTAATTAA
>JAHLJT010004310.1:0-33129 GCA_031308135.1 Acheta domesticus
TTATTATTTTTATAATTTGAAGTGTAATATTTTCATGCATTAGCAAAAACTGTCCCCGTTTTTCAATGCACACATCTTATTTAGCTCAAATAGTCATCGTCTGTACTTCAGTTCATATATACACATCGCCTCATTGTGGCCCACTGCCCGTGAGGCGCCGTTGCCTTTCTACACAAGACTAGCCCGCGTCGGCCCTCATCAACACTCGCTAGTGGGTAAACCTCCACTGGGGGTCAAGCATATTCCTCTATTTAAAAAAGTCGGTACCGCTAGGACTGTAGAAGGACAAAAACGCGCTGCACGTGACCCCCCCCCCCAAGCAATTTAACATTTGCAGCCTTCCCCATTTCGAAAACCACGAGCCGCGACTGAAATATTCATAATTTTATTTAAATCCGTTCATGTAGATGCACACAAGACGATTGATTCGACATGACTTACGCTTCACAAATCGAATAACATGATTCAAACTGGTGGTGCTACAGAATGGCAGATGTTTTCCCGTATTCGTTTTCTATTTCCTTTGGTCTCGTCTAGGTATTCGGATTTCCCACATACTCTTGCCAGCTGCCATCTATCGCCGGCCAAATAACTTTTTTTGAAAAACCTTTCCTTAGTTTCTCGGTTTCCACAGAATAGAAGGGAAATATTATTTTAAGAATGTTAATGAATAGTAAAACACCGTCTTAAATGTTAAATTTCTTTGAAAAAGTTAGAGCCGCTCCTAAGAAAATGACGTTTAAGCGATCCTGTAACTTCGAAATTTGAAGCTCTTTTTCAAAGAAAATTTTTGAGTTTTCGAAAACCATCATTTGAAGTCATTTGAAATACATCAACTCAAAAACTGCTGGTACTACAACAGCACATACTTTCCCGTGTTATTGGAAACAGCTACGTAGAATTTAACTTTCTGGCCTACTAACATCTTAGCTATCATTTGCAGTGGCGTAGCGTGACTCACACGTTTGGGGATGCTCAACAATAACACACAAAATGTCACTATCAACTACTTCGTCTAACAGTCGAACGCAACACAAGGCAGATACACTGGGACTACTTCCACGATCTCGATTGCTTACGACGGTGTAGGCGCTTCCCCACAAAATCCTCACAGCAGTCAGGGCTGCCGATGTCTTGAAAGCAAATTATACAATGGCTCAGCTTTAATTCTTATACGCGAATGGCAATAAGACCATTTGTTAATTTATACATTGCAGACTTAAATAATATGTAATCTATTTAAGAGATAATACAATTTCTTGGATATTAATTAAGAAATAGTAGTCAGGCACTATTTCTACAGTTTGTACCCATGACCAAGCGGGGACTCCCGAGTGAGAGAGAGAGAGAAAGATAATTTACTGAACGCCTGAAGTGTGCTGCGCTCTCGTGCACAAACGAGCTTCTTTCCGCAGTAGACGCTCTGGACGCTAGCGTAAAGCAGTCGGGTTTCTCAGGGCCAGGGATGAAGAGGGGAGAGGGGGACCTCGCCATCTGCGCATGCGTCATTGCTCGTCGCTATCTGGCGGCAGACGCTGAAGTATTTTAGCTTCCAACCAATCAGAGGCCAGCTTCAACAGCCCGCCGAATTCAATCATAGGAAATCAATTTAAAATTAATACAAAACGTGTTTCGCTCAACAGACCACTTGTAAGATTATCAATACAGTATTTAAGGTTTCTTATATACGGGGATGCTCAGCATCTCAGCGTCCCCTGACGCTACGCCACTGATCATTTGAAAACCAAGAAGCGAACAACTCACTGTTTCCATCGCAGTGTTGTCAAACCCGTGGGAATTCTACAACTGCATAAAAATATAATACAAAAGGTTTGTAAACTTGAATAGGAAAAAGAAGCCTGATACTGTTGTGTCTTTACAATTAGAAGACGAATTTTATACTTACATTTATTAAACACAACATATATGTACAATATGGTCGCCGGAGGGCGAACTGGTTAAGCCGGAAGCTCAGTATCTACGGCCGACGGCCGTGTTGAGTGGCAGGAGACGATGTCTTTGCCGGCTACGGTCGCAGGTCTGATTCTGCCGCGTGAGCGGCGGTGTGTCACTCCTCGGAGAGGCGGTTGCGAAGCCATGGAGCGATCTTGGCTTGTGGCGGCGGGGGCCGTGACAACAGCCGCGGCGAGCGTGGAGCAACGCCGGCTGAGAGTAGTGGCGGCGGCGGAGCCGTCGACCTGGTGCAGAGAGGCTGGAGCGCGGGGGCCAAATAGGAACCGCGACAGCGGGGAGGCCGTAGCACCACCGGGGCGATGCTAGGGTATAGCGTCGCTAGCCGAACGTGGCGACGGCAGCGGTGCCGTCCACTCGGCAGTGGCGAGGCCGGGGTGTGGTCGCGTCGCTGGCAGAGCGTCGTGGCGGCGGTGGGGCCGGTGCCTGGTGCGGCGAGGCAGTGGTGTCGTGGAGTCCGTTACCTAGGCGTGACGTGTCGTGGACACGGTCTGTAGGCTCGTGCTGGCGGATGTGTAGGCTGGCTCCCGGCTGGCTCCCGGCTGGCTCCCGGCTGGCTCCCGGCTGGCTCCCGGCTGGCTCCCGGCTGGCTCCCGGCTGGCTCCCGGCTGGCTCCCGGCTGGCTCCCGGCTGGCTCCCGGCTGGCTCCCGGCTGGCTCCCGGCTGGCTCCCGGCTGGCTCCCGGCTGGCTCCCGGCTGGCTCCCGGCTGGCTCCCGGCTGGCTCCCGGCTGGCTCCCGGCTGGCTCCCGGCTGGCTCCCGGCTGGCTCCCGGCTGGCTCCCGGCTGGCTCCCGGCTGGCTCCCGGCTGGCTCCCGGCTGGCTCCCGGCTGGCTCCCGGCTGGCTCCCGGCTGGCTCCCGGCTGGCTCCCGGCTGGCTTCCCGGCTGGCTCCCGGCTGGCTCCCGGCTGGCTCCCGGCTGGCTCCCGGCTGGCTCCCGGCTGGCTCCCGGCTGGCTCCCGGCTGGCTCCCGGCTGGCTCCCGGCTGGCTCCCGGCTGGCTCCCGGCTGGCTCCCGGCTGGCTCCCGGCTGGCTCCCGGCTGGCTCCCGGCTGGCTCCCGGCTGGCTCCCGGCTGGCTCCCGGCTGGCTCCCGGCTGGCTCCCGGCTGGCTCCCGGCTGGCTCCCGGCTGGCTCCCGGCTGGCTCCCGGCTGGCTCCCGGCTGGCTCCCGGCTGGCTCCCGGCTGGCTCCCGGCTGGCTCCCGGCTGGCTCCCGGCTGGCTCCCGGCTGGCTCCCGGCTGGCTCCCGGCTGGCTCCCGGCTGGCTCCCGGCTGGCTCCCGGCTGGCTCCCGGCTGGCTCCCGGCTGGCTCCCGGCTGGCTCCCGGCTGGCTCCCGGCTGGCTCCCGGCTGGCTCCCGGCTGGCTCCCGGCTGGCTCCCGGCTGGCTCCCGGCTGGCTCCCGGCTGGCTCCCGGCTGGCTCCCGGCTGGCTCCCGGCTGGCTCCCGGCTGGCTCCCGGCTGGCTCCCGGCTGGCTCCCGGCTGGCTCCCGGCTGGCTCCCGGCTGACTGGGTTATATACCCCGGTGGGCCAATGAGGAATCAGTTCTTTGTCTACGGGTCAGTACTCAGCGAGTTCGTGCTGCGCCCTTTTGGTGGAGTTTCGAGGTTTGCTGGCGCGCGCCGTTTGAATGGTCGGCGCGTACACAGCAGATACCATATAGCTATATCGAGTCACAACAATGTCAGGTAATTCAAAGAAATTCGTGACAGCGAAACGAAATTACGTTGTTACATTCCCAGCATTGTCCGATACTTCCTTAAAGAGCTAGCAATCTTTATTTCAAATATTTCAAAAAGAATTTATTTCTAAAAGATTAATGTGTAAATGTAAAACAAAAGGTCGAATGTAAGAAACGAACCAACAAGTAATACACAAAATGGCAAGTTCTAATTTACGACGCATCCTGCTGTCAAGAATAGTAAATTTGCAGCGGCAGTTATGTTTGTCACGAAATTATAGAAAAACTACTCGTATTTAAAAAAAAAATAACCATGACCTTATTTGAAAACTTAGTTTTGATGAATACATTTCATTGAGAAAACCAGCTCCAATCTATCGCCGCCCAAAGTACATTTTTTTCACATTTTCTCAATTTTTCTGTTTCCTAATATTAGAACGCAAAGATTAATTTTAGAATATTAAAGAACACAAAAACTTCGTCCTAAATAGCAATTTCTTTCTAAAAAATTTGTTTTTAGGAAAATGGCGTTTAAGCGCTACTAAAAATGCGAAATTTGAAGCTTTTTCACAGAAAATTTTTGAGTTTCCAAATAAACTCCATTTCAAGTCATTTAAAACACTTAACACTAACAAATACAATAACGTTTACAAATTGCTGGTAATGTGTATATTCAAAATGTGAGAGATCTTTCAAAAATTACATTTGTGTAATTCTTGAAAAAAAACTCAAAATAAACTTTACGTCATATTAAAGAGTGCAATTGGCCCTATCCGTTCCAAAAGTTAAAGAAAAAATTTGGAGCAGTTTTGAAGAAAATCTTGCTGCTGTTATTTTTTAATATTGCACATATTGCACGCCATTTTGCGCGAAAACTATTAAAATATTCAAAATAATGTACATGACCTTAATGAAAGAATTCACTATGGAAAACAAATTTCATTTGAAGGAAAAATATCTATAATTTTGTAGTTCTGGGAAGACGCCGAAAAAATTTCAAACTAGTGCAATATTCGAAAATTTAGAGTTAATCGTGAACATGGGACCTATGCCATCTTTGAATGTGTATTTTATTCTACAGCGGCGGCGACGGATGGCAGCTGTCAAGAGTATTGGCAAGCTAGCCGAGACCAAACGAAACACAAAAATGATACAGAACAGTCTGTGCCATTCTGTAGCACCACTAGTTTTAAAATTTCTCTCACACCGATAAAATGCACATTTCCAGCAATTTCTAAACACTATTGAATTTGTAAGTGTATATTCTTCAACTGGCATCACATGAAGTTTTTCAAAAACTCAAAACATATCTGAGAAAAAGAGCTACGAATTTCGCATTTACAGTAGCGCTTAAAAGAAATTTTCTTCAAAACGCCTACAAATTTTTCAATGAAAATTGCCATTTAGGACAAAGTTTCAACTGTTTTTTTAATATTCTTAAAACAACATTTTTGTTCTAATATCAGGAAACCGAAGATTAATAAAAAGTCAAAAATATAGTTTGGGCGGCGACAGATGGCCAGTTGTCAAGAGTGTTATCTAGTCCGAATAGCTAGCCGGAACCAAAACAATCAGAAAACTAATACGGGAACGTCTGTGCCATTCTGTAGCACCACCAGTTTTTTCTTAATTTATCAATCAGATTTATCCACTTTTTCGTTATCAGGGCCCTGTAATAAGTTTTTCTGCCCAAATTCAACCGTTTTTTCGCGCAGCATTACACAATTTTCCCTATACTAGATGTTTGTTTTTATTTGTATACGTTTTTTTGTTGCTTTTTTGTTTTGTTTTGTTTTTTTTGTTTCTGTTTGATTGTTTGTATAGTACACAGGAAAACAAAAATCGGACACCGCAGTTATCAATGTCACTTCCTCAAAGTACAATCTAACATTCGGTAACATATCTCTACACCATAGAAACACGTACATGACACCGTAGTAACGAAAGACATTTCTCTACACCATAGAAACATACGCTGACACTGTAATAACAAAAGTTTGTCCCCTGAAGCAGTGCAATTCACCATTTTTATTATTTCTTTACACCGCAGAAATTTAGACATCGTAGTAATTAAAAACAATTCCTCGGAAGTAATACAAACTAACACACTCGGCAACATTTCTGTACACCGGAGAAACATACACAGACACTATGATAGCCAAAGCTACAACAGCAATATTTCTCTACACCATAGAAACATACACAGACCCAGTAGTAACCAAAGCTATTCTCCTAATGAAGAGCAACGTAATGCATTCTGCATTTCTCTATACCATAGAAACATAATAACGGACACCATAGTAATCGGCGACATTTTTGTATAAGCACACCATAGCAACTCATAAACAGACTAGTGTCCAGAAACTGACAAGACGCTAAGAAGACGCAAAGACTGTTTTACCCGGTACGTCCAATTGTCTACATTAAAACCTTTCAAATACTGTTACTGCTTTGGTTTAAAATAGTATTTTTCAGGTGACAATTCGGCCATACGAAACTCCTTCTCGGTTGACGACACGACGCACACCTGGGAGGACCCTTTCGTCAAAAGCCGGAATTCGAGGTAAGAATATTTCTTTGTGTGTTTTAAGGTAATCGTTTGAAAAATTAATTTACTCAGAATACTCGGACCTTGAATATAGTAAGCGAAAGTCTTTAAATATTTTAAACATTCAACTGTATTTTTTAGCTGTATGTCTCTCTCCTTGGCTTCCACAATGTATATTTACTTTCCCGTATACATGCGTATCTACGTAGTATAGTGAAAGTTACGTAATGCTGCGGAAAATCAATTTTCTGATTTCAAAGAAAATACACTTTTTGGGGTCGCCTGATCCCGAGAAAGTATTTTTTTTAAAACGTCCGTCTGTTAGTCCATCTGCTTCTCCATCTGCCTGACAATCTGTGAACACAACTACTGTCTAAACCATGCTACGATTTTTTCGAAACGCCTATTCTTTGGTCGATCTGGGTCGACTAGAGGCGCTGCGATTTTGATAAACCTTTTCAAAATTTACATGAAGTCCTTCGGACATTTTTAACATTTTCTCAAAAACGTCTCCAATTTTTTTCTTCAAACTTCTGGTAAGAGGAGAGGAAAATGCATTTTTGAAGGTGGTATACGTCCGATTTTCATGGTTAACTTCGAACTTTCGAAATCTGCAAAATTTATTAAATCTTTTACGGCGTCTTCCCATAACTACAAAAATAAAGATAGAGATTCTTCCTTCAAAAAAATTGTTTTACATACTGCAGGGCCGCTCAACCATTTGCTCCGAGGAGGAGCAGTCGGTTGCTCTCTCCTCTTCGGCCGCAGAAAGAGCAAATGACGTCATCAAATATCGATCGGTGGCGTGTGGCACAGTGGGTCGAGTCGTATTTCTACGGGGTATTTTACGTTGTTCGGAATGAAAAAGTCTCACTGCTCTGGGAAAGGATATTACGACAGAAAAAAAGAGTAAAACACTTTTGTAACATTTATTGGAACAGTTACTACATATAAACATATGTGTGATTTGGAAATTAAAAACACGACAATTTGCAATGCAGCATGGGAAGAAAAATTATCTTTTTGCAGATTGCGCCGGCAATGCCAAATGTTTAGTTGCAAAACAAGTGCTCAATAACATAAAGAAATTTAATAGCGGTGACATTACACAGTTTATCATGCTGTTGAATATGAAAAGTATTATAAAGGTTGCACAAAAAATGTTATTAAATAAACTAGTAATAAAAATACTAAAAGTAAAGGAAATTAACATAAAAAATGAAGTTGATTGCAAAATGAAATACTCTAATTACACCTTTTAAATGGTTTTTCTCGCAATATACTTTCTATATTTGGAAGAGATGGCATGGTGCTATTGAGCCGTAACATGCATTTCCGATTGTGATCTGTAATTGTACTTTTCATTCGAGATTTACAGATTTTCAAAGCAGCAAAAAATTGCTCACAGTTGTATGTTGATCCAAACGTACTTAACAATCGAGGAGTATACCGATGCAGTTTTGGAAAACGGTTTTGTAGGAAGTTCTTTTCCTAAATGTTCACGTTGTAGTATCGGTATGCAATGAAATTAAATTCTTTTGTATTGTGTTATTTTACTGCCAAAACAACATAACATCAAAATACATCCAAAACTTACTTCTAGTGAGGCATTGTTTCTCAGAACACTGAAAACTTCCTTTTGTTCTTCTTCAGCGTACTTATTTTCACCAGCATGATTTAATGTATAATGTCGTTGCAAATTAAACTTCTTCACGTGAAACCCTTTATGTAAACTAAACATTTGGCATAGCTGCCGTAGTCGGCGAAAAGATACTTTTCTTCCCACACTGCATTGAAATTTGTCGGTGTAGGTGCTCTGGTCTGTGAAGTGCTCGCGTGGTCTTCCATGTTTCCGCGACTGGAGTTATCGGGACACTGTATCAGAGGTTATCGCCAGGCGCGCAACGCTCGGGCTCCGGTGTCCCGCTCTCGGCTGACAACGCGGCTCCGCGCTGCCGATTTGCTCTGCTTGAGCGGCCCTGACATACTGAGTTCTTTCATTAAGATTATGCACATTTTTTTGAAAATGTTAGTAGTTTGCGTGCAATATATGTAATTTTAAAAATGAAAAAAAAAATGATTTTCTCAAAACCCGCTCCAATTTTTTACTTCCCGTATACGTACGTATATACTGAGTAATATACCAAGTAAAGGAAAAGTTATGTAATCCTGCCCGAAAAAACGGCCGATATTCGGAAGAAAAAATTATTAAAGGGCTCTGATAACGAAAATGTGGATAAATCCAGTACTTGAATTAAGAAATAATCTCCAACACGTGGTGTAGCCAGTATCTAGATTGGATAACTTCTTACTTCTTAAACTGTTTCAATGCATTTTTGCATCTCAAATCGGAAATTGCATGTTCCATTGAAAATGAACAATATGCAATTAGCTGATGTTGAGGCAACAAAATTTTTAGGTCTTTCAATTCAATCAAACCTCAAATGGAATGTACATATAACAGAATTAAACACTAAATTAAGTTCATTATGCTATGCATTCAGAATTCTTTCAAATTCTGTCAGCCTTCATGCAGCTCGTTGCGTTTATTTTGCAAATGTGCATTCCCGCCTGAGATATGGCATAATATTCTGGGGAAGCTCATCCTGTAGTATTCAGACCTTCAGATTGCAAAAGAAAATTATTCGAATAATGAAAAAATGCCTTCCACGTGATTCCTGCAAGCCTCTTTTCATTGAGCTGGGAATCCTACCATTGCCTTGTCTATTTATTTACGAATCTGTAATATTTGTCAAAAATGACCTACTTAACGGAGGGAACATATTTTCATGCAATATTGATATTTATAATTACAACACACGCCGTAGAAATCACGTGCATCAAGTGTCAGTATCAACAGCTCAGTACAAGAAATCAACATACAATACATGTACGTTACTTTACAACGCATTGCCAGATGACATAAAACAATTAAAGTCGGTATACAAATTTAAGTTAAACGTAAAATCTTTTCTGCTGCAAAACTGTTTCTATACAATTAGAGACTACACTGATCGTGAAAAAGGAAAATAATGTTTAATGTAACAAAACAAAGATATATAATGAATTAGTTTATGTTTGCATTGTATACATTTAAAAAAATATTTAATACGCCTATAACAAGTAATGTACTTCAGCTTCCGGGTCAATGACCCCCATCTCGATCAGGTTTTTGTCCAGTTTCCCTGATCCATTGAGCAAATGCTGAGATGGCCCCTTGTTTTGCTTCTGGACGTAAATGTAGCTTCACTGTGCGCACGTTTTGTTGAGCACTCCTTTTGCTTGTAGTTCATTTACAGTTGAAATTGATTTTCTATAACTCGGGAAAAAACATTTTTCAAATATCTTTATTTTCCTAAAATAATTATTTTCTAAATTCATTTTTTCGTGTTTTTTTTTTTAAATAAAATTCTGGCCCTCAAGAAAATGTGCGCAGATAAATTCCTTTCCCCACACGTCATATACAGTTTTTACTGTTTTTTTGACAAATAAATAAATAAATATCCCTGTTTCTCTAACACAAGTTGTACCCAGAATTATTGCTAACGAAAAACCAATTGAAAGCAAAACGTCCGTCCGTCCGTCAGTTTGTGAACAACACTAGTACCAAAACCATTGTACGATTTCTTCCAAAATGAATACACACCGGACGATCTGGTTCCACTCCAGGTGCCGTGATTTTGAAAAACTATGTTTAAAATTTGGGTGTACTTTACATGAAGCCCTCCGGTCATTTTCGAAATTTTCTCAAAAACGGCTCCAAATTTTTTCTTTAAATTTTTTCTAAGAATAGAGTAAAATACACTTACTATGGGGGCATAGGCCGGTTTTTCACAGATAACTCACAATTTTCGAATATTTCAAACGTTTGAATTTCTTTTGCCATCTTCCTACAACTACAAAATTGATGATAGATGTTTTCTTAAAATACAATTTGTTCTGCAAAGTGGGATATTTTCATTATAATCATGTGAATTTATTTAAAATTTAAAATTGCTCGCGATATAGTGCAAGCAATAGGTGAAATTTTAAACTAGTAATGATACAGAATGGCACAGACGTACCCGTAATAGTTTTCTATTTCCTTGATTCTATGCTGGCTATTAGGAATTGCCACATACTCTTGCCAGCCACCATCTTTCGCCCGACAAAGTACATTTTTACTTTCCCGTATATGTACGTATACACAGAGTGATATACATAGTATAAGGATATATTTGTATTTTTCAAAATTCAGCCCACCAACTTCACACACCTTTTACGTAGTATAGGGAAAGTTATGTAATGCTGCGCGAAAAAAATGGCTAATTTTCGCCCGAAAAAAATTCGTTGCCGTGTCGTGATAACGAAACAGTGGTTAAATCCAGTTGCTCGGTTGTTAAATAAAGGGGAAAAATCCCCTAACACGTGGTGTAGCCAGAACCCCTCGTTTGTGGGTCCTTGATACCGAAAAACCAATTAAACCAAACCGCCCAACAAACCAAACCGCCCGTCCGTCTGTGAACACTACTAGCACCTAAACCATACGTACGATTTCTTCCAAAATCAATTTTCCCCAGGCGGTCTGGTTCTAGTCAATGCTTTGAGATTTTGAAAAAGATTCTGTGAAATTTGGGGGTACTTTACATGAAGCCCCCCGGACATTTTCAAAATTTTCTCAAAAACGGCTTCAAATGTTTTCTTTAATTTTCTTGTAAAGTAAAATACACTATTAGGATAGCATAGGTCCGATTTTCAGGGATAACTCAGAATATTCAAAAATTGCAAAAGTTTAAACTTTTTTCGTGTTTTTGGAACTACAAATTTGAAGACAGAGATTTTTCTTTTAAATAAAATTGGTTGTCCAAATTGAGTTCTTTCATTAAGGTCATGTACAATTTTTGGAAAATTTCAGTAGTTTTCGTGCAATATTGCGTGCAATATGTGCAATTTAAAAAAAATACGAAAACAAGATTTTCTCAAAAACGGCTCCATATTTTTTCTTTAATATTTTGGTAGGTATAGTGCCGAACATATTTTATCAGATGACAAAAACCCCATATTGCTGGATCCTTTCGTTTTTTAAGATTTGGAAAAATAAATTTTTTTGACTTGTCTCTCACGTCGTTAATATTTACATTAGCGGCGATTTTTTCATTTTATTATATTAACGAGTACATGCGCTTTAAATAATGTCAAGTAAATTTTGTCGAACACACAACCGTTTTCTGTGAAAAGTAGTTCAAAATTCCGCATTTTCAGAAACGCTCAAACGCCATTTTCTCATGTATGGCGGCAAATTTTTTCTTCAAAATTTTTTAACGGATAGTGCTAATTATACTTGTTCATAGGACGTAAAGTTTATTTTCAGTTATCCTTTTGTTTTTCAAAAATTATTTATATGTACTTTTTTAACATATCTCACGTCTTTAATATGCACATTACCAGCAATTTGTAAAGATTATTATATTTGTGAGTGTAGGTGCTTCAAATAACGTCAAATAAAGTATTTTCAAACCTCAAAAATGTTCTGTGAAAATGAGCTTCAAATTTCGAATTTGTAGTAGCGCTGAAACGCCATTTTCTTTAAAACGGCACATAATTTTTAAAAGGAAATTGCCGTTTGGGACTAGGTTTTTGTGTTTTTTAATATTCTAAAATTAATATTTCCGTTCTACAAATAGGACACCAAAAAATTAAGAAAATTGCAAAAAAATGTAATTTTGCGGTGATAGATGGCAGCTGGCAAGAAATAGTATGTGGCAATTCCGAATAGCTAGCGAAGACCCTAGGAAATAAAAAACTAATACGGAAACTTCTGTGCCATTCAGTAGCACCACTAGTTTTTACATTTTCTTCAATTTTCGGTTTCATAATGGTAGAACCGAAATATTAATTTTATAATAATAAAGAACCAGTGGCGGTGGGTGGGTTAAATTTAGGGGTGTTGCATACGCAATGGTCGTGAGGTGGGTCTTTCCAATATTTCCAGATTAATGGACACAATTATTGATTAACAGACACAATTACTACTTAAATTGTTGAAAAACATTTCACCTTAAATTTCAAATATATTTTAAAATATTTGGATTTTTTACAAAAAAATTGTAAATGAATGTAAAAACTAAAAACTACTATAAAGAAGGAATGGCATGAAAAATTATCATTTCCATTCCAAGAAACTGATTATAAACTTTTCTCGACGCGCTCCCCCCTACGTGTGACGGCGTCGTGAGAGCGAGGTCGCGCAGCCGCTCCGAAATCGAGCCGAGGTCAGCGCAACATCCGTTGCCGGTGACAGGTCGACTCACGCAGCACGTCTGCGTATCGCATTCGTTTCAATACACACGACTGATATGTGGATGTTGGCCAGCTGCTTTTCTGCGATCAAGCTGCAGGCTGTCTACTATGTTATAGCAGTGACCTGACCGGCTTGTGAAAAAAAAATCAATACTATAACATTAAGAACTAATCTTCAAATAAAGCTTAATTTCTCGCTTATTACTATACTATTAATATATATTACTTATTACTATTAATATATATTAATTTTGACCCTTACGCTTCTATACGTAGCCTCAATATTACAAGTTTCATTAAGCAACAATCAGAACGAAACATTTATCATTAATTTGATCAATCTACCTACAAATGTGGAAATTATAAACTTACCTTGTTTACTTGAATTGAAAATCCAATTGCCGATGCACAAATTTCTCTATCACTAATTCATTGAAGTTACTGGTTTCACGGATAAGTTGCTTCTCTATTGACAGCATTGTTAATTTTCAGAATAGGCTGATCGGGACCAAGTGATCATTTCATTCGTGATTTCAAGAATATAATCGCAGCTAAACTTTTTTCCAATAAGATTAACAACTTTGTTCATTTTAGAGAAATAATTGAATACCAGGATGCACAGACACCTTAACTTACACACTATTGGAACCCGAGATGTAAAACTCATTTTACACTGATTTTAAGACGGCCTTCACCATCAACATCAGAAGCAAAACTTGCGTTTCGGAGAAACGTATCGAGGACACTGTTTTACTGACACCGCGCCGAAGACTCGTCTCGAGTTGGGTGGCGTGATGCCCGAGTGCTGCGCCAAGCGGAGTTCACGGCGTAAGTGTGAACATGATACGATGAAAGCACCCTATGATAACACAGAAACGATGTCACGTGGTACCCAATGGTCCTTGGTCAATCTTACAAAGTAGGCCACAGAAGCCTACGCCGCCTTCCCTCCCCTCCTACGACCCCCCCCTGCCCGCGGCCGGGCCGCGGCCGGCCCGCACGATCCCACGCTATTCACAAAGACACACAAAGGACACTCAGCTGCAGCCCTCGCCGACCGGCAAACTTAATACTCACTTGTTTTCTGTCTGCTGTGGTGTGCACACGCTCGTTCGTGCAGCTCCAACAACTTTTCTATCGTTCGCATGTGAACAATAACTGTGTGGTGGGCACGAACTCTCTAAAAATCCTTCTACCAACGGTGCCGCTAATATCTGGCAACATATCTATAACTAATTGTGTCAATCTCATTTGGCAACACACAATTGTGGTGCGCACGCCTTCTTGAATTACTACATTGGTTGTGCCGTTCCTACACGGACAACGCTCAAACTATCGCGGGGTGTCGAAGAAGTGATTGTCTGCAACCGCGCTTCGAGTTTCTCCAGGGAACTTCCAGACATCCGAGTGCGTCGCGGAACTATCGACGCATCTAATGCTGACGACCTAGTCAACGGAGACTTGCGGCCTGACGCCTCTCCATGCATAGGTGTACTCCAGCCTGCAGCCGCTCTAACCACAGATGAGTGTCAAAATCCAGTAAAACATTTGCAAAACTTTATAACTAAATTCCTCACGGCAACTTAAAACTAAAGTCATCAAAACTTGTCTTGAAATTGTCTTTTACAAACTTCATTCAATTATCGGTCTTAAACTACTTATATGTCAACAGTTAATTTTCAAGTCAATTCATTGCATGCCAAGTCAAAAATTGTATATTGTACATAGTTATAAGTAATTCATTCATTTTCATCTAGATTAAGGTAATTATAAGATCATTGTATTGTTTTGCATCTAAATACAAAAGTGAAAATCACAACATGTTTTAATGAACTACCAGAATCCACTTGCTCCTCCGCCTGCAACCAGGCCCGCTGTGCAGATTAGCTGCGCAGGATAAAAGAGTCCTTATGAAACGTAGTCTGAGCAAGGTGTTGTTTCGAGAACGTGAACAGCCATGTAGACATATCGGTTCGTCAATGTAATACTGGTATGAAAATTATACAAAGAAACAGAAAAAAGTCATACTATTAATGATATTGTAATAACGAAGTGTATATTCTATTTTCTCTCAATTTTTGGGTGTTGCGTGAACCTGTGAACCTTATGAAGAACCGCCCCTGTAAAGAACACAAATGTCTGGCCCTAAATGGTAATTTTCTTTTAAGCATTTTTAGCGGTTTGTGAGAAAATGGCAACACTAAATAAGAGACACTAAAAATGCAAATATTAAAGCTACTCTTCTCAAAAAACGTTGCGTTTTAAAAACTTCTCTTCAAACCACTTGAAGAACTACACACACAAATATAATAATGTTTACAATTTGCTGGTAATTTGCAAATTAAATATGGCAGACATCTTTCAAAAAATTACAATTGTGGAATTTTCGAAAAAACAACAAAATACTCCAAAATGAACTTCACATCATATTAACGAGTGCAATTTGCACTACCAATTCCAAAAGTTTGATGAAAAAATTTGGAACCATTTATTGGAAAATGGCGCTTGAGCGTTTCTGCAAATGCAGAAGTCTGAGCTACTTTTCACAGAAAACGGTTGTGTATTCGAGAAACTTTATCCGACATAATTTGCAGAATACATAATCATAAATATAATAATATAAACAAATCGCCGTTAATGTAAATATTAACGACGTGAGAGACAAGTAAAAATACATTTTTGCAATTTGTGAAAATACAAAAGAATAGAGCAATCTGGCGTTGACATCATCTCATCAAGTACATGTAGCACTCTCTCTACCAAAAGTTTACAGAAAAAATTTGAAGCCGTTATTAAAAAAATCTTGATTTTGTATTTTTTTTAATTTGCACATATTGCACGCAATATTGCGCGAAAATTACTAAAAGTTTCAAAATAATGTACATGACCTTAATGAAAAACCTAACTGTGGAGAACAAGTTTCATTTGAAGGAAAACTATGTTTAATTTTGTACAATTAAAAGAAAAATTTGGAGCGGTATATGAGAAACTATTGAAAACGTGCTGGAGACCTCGTGTAAAGTACCCCAAATTTTATAGAATGGTTTTGAAAACCGCGGAGCTTTGATTCAGACCTGAAAGAAAGGGATTTCTTCATTTGGAAACAACTCTTCGTATCGTTTATACGCTAATGGTGTTCCCAGACTGAGGGAAGGACGGACGGACATACGGGCATTCGGACGTTTTGGTTTCAATTGGTTTTTCGGTATCATGGTTCCACAAAGCAGGAATTCTGGTTACAACACGTTTTAGTTTTATTCCTTAATTTAGCAACTGGTTTTATCCACTTTTTCGTTATCAGGGTCCGGCAATTTCTTTTTGCCGAAAATCCGCCTTTTTTTGCGCCGCATTACATAACTTTTCCTATACTACGTATATTACTCCGTATGTGTGTGTATATATATATATATATATATATATATATATATATGGGAAAGTAAAAAATGTTTAAAGGTTGCACATTGGAAAAGCACATACCGACACGTCCAGTATATTTATCTCTCTTGATTCTATTTGTTAGTAGACGTACTTCAAATAATTATCAATAAAGTTTTCACAATTTCCAATACATTTTTCTGCATTAACAAATTCATCAAATTAAAGCCCTCTCTGGGATTCGAACCCGTCTCAATTTCGACCTGAAGCGCTCTATCACAATATGCCTTAATGAGCTTGGCCATTCGGGTGAGTAGCGGGCAAAATACATATATATATTAGTCAAGACATAATTGTATCAGCTTTAGCATAAGGAAGCCGGTAACTAAGAAAATGTGAAAAACAATGACTTTTGGATGACAACGAAAGGCAGCCGTGAAAGACTTACTAAAAATGCTAGACCAGCCTAAAGAAATTCGAAAATTAACCACTACCAGAAAATGTGTTTAGCACCACAAGTTTTATTTCCATTACAAGTTTAGTCTAGATTGAAGACTTTCCTGTTTACAAAGCATGTTGTTTTTGCAATGTTCGCCAAATGAACGAAAGCGCGTCCTCTTAACAACTATTTATTTATTCCTTCACTTATTCTATTTACATTACACAATCAAATCTACAGGAGCTATTCTCTTCCGGCTGGCATAACGCCCAAGCCCGTGTCTCTCTAGTGCGTCACTTAGCACTACTCCGGTTCCACACGCCTGACTGTGCGACTCCGCCGCGTGCAATCCCGCGTGCAATCTGGCCATGCGTCCCCTTAGGCCTCATTCACAATGCAAACTTAAACGTAACGTAATGCTGTAAACTTAGCCGCAAAATTTAGACGTAAAAACAAGCATTCACAATGACGAACCTAAGTTTCGCGTGAACCAATCAGAATTCAATGTACTGAAACTTGATCGATTCGTCTCTAACATGGTGAAAATATTTTTCCACCATGGTTTCTAGCTTTTTCTTCGAGATTCTTATCGATTTGTCTTTATATACATGCGAGTAGGTGTTGTAGTAGTGCTCACATTTCCTTCATCTTATAAGCAAGGATTCTCATGAACCAAATTCATGAGTAATTCGTCGGACATAATTAGTTTATTCGCCATCTCAGGTTAGTCACAATAAAAATTGTCCAAATTCTTACATTGAATTCACAACACGCATCAAAAGCATTCGTAAACTAGTTCTCTACATTACAATAACAATGACATAACCACAAAATACCTGAACACAATCTGAAATTGAACTTCCATGCTGCTCTCTGATTGGTCTTCGGTAGAAATCCGACGTAAACTTAACGTAAAAGCTTGGAGCTTGCGAACTCTTAAGTTTACGGTCTTACGTCTACGGTTACGTTAAGGCATTGTGAATGGTCTCGCCTTAATAACACATTTCTAGGTTTTGCGGCTACGTTACGTTTACGATTAAGTTTGCATTGTGAATGAGGCCTTAGCACGGCGCCTCCAGGCTGGCAGTCGCGTCGTATTCCGCACGACTCTGGTGCGGCCCCTCTGCGTGTGTCTCTCTTCCCTGGCTGCAGGCTCTCTCCCAGCGGCTCCACTGCGCTGTCTCTCTGCTGTGACTCGGTGATTCTCAGACCGCTACACCGCTACTGCTGTGACCGCCATCTGCTCCCGCCTAAATAGGGGCGGCGTGGCCCGGGTTAACCTCGCCTCGAGGCTTACCCGCTCGCTGGCCAGCGTTCCGCGCTAGCGGGTTCCGTGGCGCGCGGCGTACAGCTGCGCGCGCGCCAGCTTCAAATGCTGAACACAGCAGTTTTATCATTTGAAGTTGACATAGAGGACCGAACATAAGCTCCAAACCCAACCTCTGTTTGAGTGTAATTCTAGGGTAGCAACATATTTTTTTCCTTTGCACTATTTATTATGATCTCGGTTAAAAATCCTTTGGTTCAATCAATGTAATTGTGATATTCTCTCCATGAAAAAATAACGTACATGTGTACAGTTGCAGTTTTTTTTTCACTTTCCCTTCATTTTCCTAAGAAACATTATGTATTCCCAGGTCTATCAGTATGATGTACCTAGGGACATATTGTACACAAACATATTCATTCAATAATAATGTTTCAGAACGTTCTTAAAAATTATTTTTGTTACAAATAAATACGCTGAGATGTATAGAATTCCAAAAACAGGAACATCTACGTCATATCCAATAGAAGAGAAAAAGTTAAACCACGGATAGTGACCTTGGGTACAACAGTTTCTCCTATGCTGTAGGAACATGATTTCCACTTTTTCGTTTTCAGAGACCAACAATAAGAGATTTGGTTGAAACTTCGCTTTTTTTCGGCGCACGAATACAATATCGGTACGGTACTTTCTTTTCTTACAATGTAAAGGCTCAAGTACTCGAAGCGAGTTTACAAGATAAAAGCCGGCTTTTCCGCAAGCAGCTCGTAAACTAGTCCAGTGTACTCGATGCATTTGCTGCGTTAGCTGCTTGTAAAAACGCTCTGGAAAAAGTTGAACCACCGGCGACTTTACACACCTCTCGCCGGGTTTTGAGACAGCTAGCTTAAAAAACATGCCCCGAGTACTGACAGTAGCGTGTGCACATGTTACTAGTAGCATTGGTCTTCAAGATGATGGACGTGCTGGTTCTAGCGGGAGATGCAGTTGTAGCTAAAGTGATTAAAAACGAGTTTATTAGAAGACAAAACGCGAAACGGAAAGCTCATAAGAGAAACGTGTGGGTGAAACCGTGGATAGGAAGACGTACTGATTGTGGTAGAAGACCTACTAAATTTCATTAATGTTCCACAAGGTAGGAAATCATTGGTACACTTGTAAAATAATGAAATATTTCTCGTGTTCCACTTCATTTTCACAACAGGTTCTTGGCACGACACTGTAGGGAAATCACCAAGTTTAGCAAATGTTCACAACAACCAAATTGTATAACAAGAGCAAACAAGCGGTTTCCACACGCCAGCTAGTTGGCTACTGAGCAAGTGCAAGATTTTGTGTGTACCCGACTACTAGCGTATCCGCCAACTCGCCGGCTCTTCTTTCTCTCTCGCCGGCTTCTTAGCTTGTAAACTCGCCTCGTGTACGAGTACTTGAGCCTTAAATACGAGAAAATAAAAGGAAGCTTGGACAGCAGGATTGGGTCAAATTGGGCGGTGAACGCGAAATATGGAAAGTTTCAAACTAGTTCTTCATGCAATACCGGTTGGACACCACTTCCCTTCGGCACAGTAAAAAACATTGAACACTGCAGTTATCAAAGTCAATTTCTCAAAATACAATCTAACATTCGGCAACATTTCTCTACACCGTAGAGACACATATATGACACCGTAGTAACCAAAGGCAACTACGTTTCTCTACACTATGCAAACATACGCTGAGACCGTATTAACCAAAGTTTGTTTCCAGAAGAAATGCGATTTATCGTATTTATTATTTCTTTACACCACACAAAATTTAGACATTGGAGTAATTGAAGACAATTCCTCGAAAGTAATACAAACTAACACACTCGGCAACATTTCTGTACACTGGAGAAACATACACAGACACCATGATAGCCAAAGATAAAACGCAATATTAGCCAATGATAGCCAAAGCTAGCAACAGCAGTAGTAACCAACGTTAATCACCTAATGAAGAGCAACGTAATGCATTCTGCATTTCTCTATACCATAGAAACATAATAACGGACACCATAGTAATCGGCGACATTTTTGTATAAGCACACCATAGCAACTCATAAACAGACTTGTGTCCAGAAACTGACAAGACGCTAAGAAGACGCAAAGACTGTTTTACCCGGTACGTCCAATTGTCTACATTAAAACCTTTCAAATACTGTTACTGCTTTGGTTTAAAATAGTATTTTTCAGGTGACAATTCGGCCATACGAAACTCCTTCTCGGTTGACGACACGACGCACACCTGGGAGGACCCTTTCGTCAAAAGCCGGAATTCGAGGTAAGAATATTTCTTTGTGTGTTTTAAGGTAATCGTTTGAAAAATTAATTTACTCAGAATACTCGGACCTTGAATATAGTAAGCGAAAGTCTTTAAATATTTTAAACATTCAACTGTACTTTTTAGCTTTATGTTTCCCTCCTTGGCTTCCACAATGTACATTTACTTTCCCGTATACATGCGTATCTACGTAGTATAGTGAAAGTTACGTACTGCTGCGGAAAATCAATTTTCTGATTTCAACGAAAATACACGTTTTGGGGTCGCCTGATACCGAAACAGTGTTTGTTTCAAAACGTCCGTCCGTTACTCCGTATGCTTGTCCATCTGACTCAGTGGCGTCTCCTGGCTGGTAGATGTGGGTGATGCGATCATGATATTACAGATTGAACGCATAATTCCAAATATTTAAAGTCTGGGCCATTCTACTTTACTCTGATGTATTTTAGAAGTATATGTTGCAAGTTAGACACATTCTGAATTTTCCCTGAAAATCATCATTTTCTCATTGCATGCACTAACTTACAGATAAATTTTTCTAGGGTGGCCGCTCAGATTCGCGAGTAGAGGGGGAATTGTACCTTTGCTGTAGCACAAGCTAGCGAACAGCCTTCGAAATCAATTTGCTGTAGTATCTTTGCTCGGTTAATGGAGAAACACCAAATTCACGAGATGGCCTGACTCTGTTATCATCCATACGTTTTCCACTGTCACTGATACCCGTTTCCTCACAATCGTAAGTAGTATAATTTTCACCGTCTTTACTATCGCGTCGTTTCCTGTACAAATAACGATTTCTTGATATGGTGCATTAAATCATAGTGCGGTGAAACACACTCTCATTGAAATTGTCAAGAGCAGATTCCACGTCCTTTCTCTTTTCTTAATTAGGAGTAGCAAATGAACACGATTCTCCTGATTGAATACAATTAATTTTCTTATTAATTCTGCAAATAGATCTTTTCGAAACACCCGAAGCAGGAATTACTGCCTTAAGAACTGTTTTGATATTTTCAATGCCTTCTTTTGCGTCTCTTCATAAATTGATACACTTTTGCAACGTCTTCACGCGCCTGACTGTCAAGGATGTCTATATGAAAGTTGCTTTGAACAGGACGCATTGCAATGATCACAACAAAATAATAATCACTTGTACAGAACGTCATACAAATAGCTATACTCTGTTAGAGAAATGCAACTCAAAACTGTCACCTTGCGGAGTCGAATAGTCAGGGTCAATGTTTACTGAACTGGAGTAGGGCTGTCAACACGTCCTGGGAAGGGACGCGCTCTCCCCTAAAGCGATAGTTTTAAGGAATGGAATCTTCCGGCAGCTCTGAGGTCTGAACTTGAGCGGCCACGCTAAAACAATTTCACTGTACATAAACAAAACTATAAAACTAAAAAAATAACCACAAAAAAGTACATACCTAATTTTTGAACACGAGATCATTCGCGTTGTCTTGGTTCTTTCACTATCTACTTAAAGTTTTTCGGAATGGGATAAAGAACTGCACGGAATTTCACGAATCCTGTCTATGACACAATGAAACGTTTCACTATTGTTCCCTGCCACAAATAACTCACTCACTACCACAAATGATGAGCTCGCCATGTCCCACACGCACACACCCACGCAAGTTTTATTCTTTCGCGTTACAATTTGGAATTCACGATTCTCTTTAACATATCACCAACAAGGCAAAGTAGTCTTTTTAACGCACATTCACTAGTAAACAGCATTTACGGTAGAATGCAGGACTCACATGACGAACGAAATAACATCGCACGCACCGTTTCGAGTTCGCGGATTGTCTGTCATACCATTTCCTTACATGATGATCTTGTTTTGTCAGGCCTGCTAACACACATCGATTTACCCAGTTGTACTGAATCAGGTGGAAATATGCTTAAGCATAGTTGGCAGACTTGCTTGTCTTGTGAAGAAAGACAGTCGTGCCGTCAGCCCCCCGCTCCCCGCATCAGGGTCGCAATAGTGGCACATGACTTCTGGGATTCCCAGGCGTGCTGCCGAATTATTCGAGAGAGAAGGGCATCGGAGGAGGGGGTTATTGGGAGGGGGTTATTAGAAGGTTATTGGGAGGGGATACACGAACGCCAATGAGAAGCCTTTGATGTGAGAAGCTATACTGCGATTTTTGTAGGAAGAGCTCTCAAGATAACTCAAATCCCATCTTCGCGATGGAATATGTCACGGCATTTCGTATCATTCACAGTCGTTCCGCTAGATTTCGCAGTGCTTGCGATCATGCGACTTCTACCGGCAAGACCGAGAAAAGACGCGAAATGCCGTGACATATTCCATCGCGAAGATGGGATTTGAGTGGCCTTGAGAGCTCTTCCTACAAAAAGCGCAGTATATGTCACAACTCCGGCAGCCGAAACCACGTAGCTTGCACGCAGCGCATGGCCGTGAGTTCAATGACCTCGCCAACGAAGTGAGGTCGTTCAAGGGATGTTTCTTGGTCCGTCACATCCAGCGAGGTGACTAACGCCTATTGGACCGCGCACATAAATGGCGGGAGGGAATAGAGAAATAGAAAGAAATACTTAACAGAAGAAAATAAAATACTTTACTGAGAATATTTTTAAGAGATGGAAAACTAGGAGATGTAACACATCACTCGCATACATTGAGCCTACACCACTGATCTGACTATCGGTGAACACAACTACTGCCTAAACCACGCGTAGCTTTTTTTCAAAATGCCTATTCCCCAATCGATCTGGCTCGACTAGAGGCGCTGCGAGTTTCAAAAACCTTCTTCAAAATTTACACGAAGGCCTTCGGATATTTTTAACATTTTCTCAAAAACGTCTCCAATTTTTTTCTTCAAATTTCTGGTAAGAGCAGCGAATAATTCACTTATAAAGGTGGTATACGTCCGATTTTCACGGTTAACTCCGAATTTTTGAAATCTGCACAATTTCTTAAATTTTTTTCGGTGTCTTCCCACAACCACAAAAATAAAGGTAGTGATTTATCCTTCAAATAAATTTTGTTTTACATATTGAGTTCTTTCATTAAGATTATGCACATTTTTTTGAAAAATGTTAGTAGTTTGCGTGCAATATGTGTAATTTTAAAAATGAAAAAAAAAAAAAGATTTTCTCGAAACCCGCTCCAAATTTTTACTTCCCGTGTACGTACGTATATACCGAGTAATATACCTAGTAAAGGAAAAGTTATGTAATCCTGCGCGAAAAAACGGCCGATATTCGGAAGAAAAAAATCATTAAAGGTCTCTGATTACGAAAAAAGTGGATAAATCCAGTTGTTGAATTAAGAAAAAATCTCCAACACGTGATGTAGCCAGTATGCCTGTTTCTCTAACACATGGTGTACCCAGAATTATTGGTACCGGAAAATCAATTGAAAGCAAAACGTCCGTCCGTCGGTCAGTTTGTGAACAACACTAGTACCAAAACCATTGTACGATTTCTTCCAAAATGAATATACCCTCGACGATCTAGTTCCACTGTAGGGGCCGCGAGTTTGAAAAACTTTCTTTAAAATTTGGAGGTACTTTAAATGAAGCACTCCGGTCATTTTCAAAATTTTCTCAAAAACGGCTCCAATTTTTTTCTTTAAATTTTTTCTAAGAATAGTGTAAAATACACTTACTACGGGGGCATAGGCCGGTTTTTTTCACAGATAACTCAAATTTTTTGAAAATTTAAAACGTTTCAATTTCTTTCAGCATCTTCCTTCAACTAAAAAATTGAAGACTGATGTTTTTTTAAAACAAAATTTGTTCTGCAAAGTGGGATATTTTCATTATAATCATGTGAATTGTTTTTAAATTTAAGTAGATTCCACGCAATAGTGCGCGCAATAGGTGGAATTTTAAACTAGTGATGATACAGAATGGCACAAACGTACCCGTATTAGTTTTCTATTTCCTTGATTCTATGCTAGCTATTAGTAATTGCCACATACTCTTGCCAGGTGCCATTTTTCGTCCCACAAAGTACATTTTTTAAAACATTTTCTTCAATTTTCGGTTTCATAATGGTAGAATGAAAATATTAATTTTATAATAATAAAGAACACAAATGCCTGGCCCTGAATGGGAATTTTCTTTTAAACATTTTTAGCGGTTGTTGAGAAAATGGGGTTTAAGCGACGCTAAAAATCCCAAAGGGTCCCCCCCGATAAGATGGTAAAAAGTTCCCCTCAACCAAATTATTTATGAGCGGCTACACTATAATTCTAACATAAAAATAATATTTTTGAAAGGTTTCTTATCCTCCGTTCCACCACCCACACCCCTATACAGTCAAAAACGTGTTTTTTTTTTCATTTTTTTTTCGACAACTGAACACTATTTTATCAGACTGAAAAAAATATGATAAATAAGAACACAACTTGGACTATCAGAAAAACATTTTTAATTTTTTCTCAGACCCAAATTCAAACACAAAAAAATATTTTCAAAAAAAAATTAAAAAAATATTTTTGACTGTATCTTAGAAGCCTGGAACAGGCTCGAAAAAAATATCAAAGGTTCCTCTTAAAACACAAATTGTTGTGTAATTTTTTCAGAATTTTTTGATAACTGGGCTGCAGTTAGAAAAATAAAAACCATTTTCCCGCCTTTAAAACACCTGTACTTTCAATATACTTTGAAAATGACTGCAACAGTTCTGTGCATTTATTTTAGTGTTTATTATACATTTGTATACATTGTTGTAGCACCCAGTAAAGTTTTGGTTTTGGAAAATACTTACAAAGTGTCATTTTTAAAGCTTTCTAATCGTTTGCATAAGTAATCCTACGCTACGGAAAGACGATAGTTTTGGCAATTTATAAGAAACAATCGACACAAGACCTTGTAAGTGTGATAAAGAATTAAGTGGTGGATAAAGATTTACACCCCATCCTACATCTAACAGATTTTAGAAGAAAAAATAGAAGTTTGCAGATTTTGACATACAAAAATAGATTATTGCAACACACATAATGGCAAATAACTCGGAAGCGATGCTTCCTAGGCCTTTTAAACCAGGTTTCCTTGTCTCATGGGGACACGACTTTTTTTTTGAGAACAAGTAAATTCTAACAGACGACATGTTTTGGGGGACGGGTAGATGACAAATGGGGAAATGATAAGGGACATTTCGTGTGCAGGATAGATGGGGGACAGTGGGGAAGTGAAGGGGAACAGATTAGTCCCCGATTATGTTGTTGGGACGTATTTTTCAAAATACCACTTTTATGATCATCCTATTTTACAATTTTGCATATTAGTTCTTTTGGGTGCGCCCTTTCCGTAGCACAGATGGACAGAAAGAGAAGCCGATATCAATGTAAAATTAAATTGAAGGAAAATACTGAAATTATCTTTGATGATAAAATTAACGGGACTATTTTATTTTCTGCTAATTTTTATCTCAACGCTCGGCAATATTGGAATGAATTCTCTCGCACAGTACCGGGTCTATAATGCCGCAAACTACTTTTCGGAGGATGAGAGTTTGCAGTTGAGTTCTACATTAAATCAATTTTCAATTTTCGTACAATTATTATTTACAAACTGCACGTGTTTTCGCACGTGTACAGATTGTACGAGTGTCTACATATTTATACGTATTCAAGAGAAAATACTTAGGTAAAGGAAAATACAACATTTTCTCTAGTCTGAAACATCTACAGACGTGAGAACACAGACTTCCGCAACCAATCCGTTACTATTTATCTGTCCGGGAGTCGCCGCGTTCTAGGCTCAGTTGTCAACGTTTTAGCTGCTATTCTGTGGCCTTCCTCCTCAAGCAAGGTCGCACGTGCCTAGGACGCGGCAACTGCCGAACTGCCAAGTGGTTGACTACAAATGTCTTAGTTTTTTTTTAAACTATGACCCAGCTATTAAACAAAATATGAAAAAATTCACAAGCATTCTGAGATGAAGTTTTAAGATTATTTTCGTGCCTGTGTCTGTGTTCTAAGACAAGTAAAACAGTTATTGTAAACCTGTGTCTAACCTATTCCCCTTCATTTTTCCACATGTCCCCCAATTATCTCTCAAATATGACGGAATTATTATTTAATAAACTGCCAAACACTATTATCTTTCCTTAGCGTATGATATTCTTATACAAAGGATTAGAAAGCTTTAAAAAATTATAATTTTTAAGTATATTCCAAAATCAAAACTTTATTGGGTACTACAACAATGTATACAAATGTATAATAAACACTAAAATAAATGCACAGAACCGTTGCAGTTATTTTCAAAGTATATTGAAAGTCCAGGTGTTTTAAAGGCGGGAAAATGGTTTTTATTTTTTAACTGCAGCCCAGCAATCTAAAAATTCTGAAAAAAATGCACAACAATTTGTGTTTTAAGAGGAACCTTTGATATTTTTTTTCGAGCCTGTTCCAGGCTTCTAAGACACAGTAAAAAAATATTATCTGATATTTTTTTTCGAAAATATTTTTTTGTGTTTGAATTTGGGTCTGAGAAAAAATTAAAAAATGTTTTTCTGATAGTCCAAGTTGTGTTCTTATTTATCATATTTTTTCAGTCTGATAAAATAGTGTTCAGTTGTCGAAAAAAATTGAAATTAAAAAAACACGTTTTTGGCTGTAATAGGGTGTGGGTGGTGGGACGGAGGCTAAGAAACCTTTCAAAAATATTATTTTTATGTTAGAATTATAGTGTAACCACTCATATGTAATTTGGTTGAGGGGAACTTTTCACCATCTTATCCGGGGGGACCCTTTAAAGCTATTCTTCACGAAAAAATTTGCGTTTTTAAAAACTTCTTTTGAAGCCACATGAAGAATTACACTCACAAATATAATATGTTTACAAATTGTTGGTAATGTGCAAATTAAATATGGCAGACATATTTCAAAAAAGTTACAATTGTGGAATTTTTGAAAAAACAACAAAATACCCCAAAATGAACTTCACATCATATTAACGAGTGCAATTAGCACTATCAATTCCAAAAGTTTGAAGTACAAATTTGAAACCATTTATTAGGAAATGGCGCTTGAGCGTTTATGAAAATGCGGAGGTTTGAGGTACTTTTCACAGAAAACGGTTGTGTATTCGAGAAACTTTATCCGACATTATTTGCAGAACACATACTCATAAATATAATAATGTAAACAAATCGCCGCTAGTGTAAATATTAACGACGTGAGACAAGTAAAAAAATACATTTTTGCAATTTGTGAAAATACAAATGAATAGAGCAATCTGGCGTTGACGTCATCTCATCAAGTACATTTAGCACTATTCCTACCAAACGTTTAAAGAAAAAAATGTGGAGCCGTTATTGAGAAAATCTTGAATTTGTATTCTTTTTAATTCACACATATTGCACGCATTATTGCATTAAAATTTTCAAAACATGTACATGACCTTAAAGAAGGAACTCGCGGTGAAGAACAATTTTAATTGAAGGAAAAGTCTCTATCTGCAATTCTGTAGTTTTAGGAAGACACCGAGTAAAATTCAAATTTCTGTAATTTTCGAAAATTCAGAGTTAACCGTAAAAACCCTACCTATGCCACCTTAAGTGTATTTTACTCTATTCTTAGAAGAAATTTAAAGAAAAAATGTGGAGCGCTTTTCGTGAAAAATTTGAAAATGTGCAGGGGGCTTCATGTAAAGTACCCCAAAATTTTGTAGATTGTTTTCCAAAATCTCAGAGATTTGTCTCTGGCCAGATAGACAGGGGTTTCTTTATTTTGAAACAATCCTACGTATGATTTAGCGGCTAGTGGTGTTCAGACACAGAGACGAACGGACGGACAGATGGGCAGACGGACGTTTTCGTTTTTTAATGGTTTTTTCGGTATCAAGGACCGACATAGCAGGGAATCTGGCTACAACCCGTGCTACGTTTTTTTTTTTAACTTAGCAACAGGATTTATCCGCTCTTTCGATATCGGGGCCTGCAAGGTCTATTCTTTCTTGCCTTACGAATACTTCGTAAGAAGAGAAAGTTTTGTAATCGTGCGCCGGAAAACGTCGAATTTTCTCCAGAAAAACTGTTGCAATTTGGGTCTGGTAACGAAAAAATTGCTAAATTATATTGCTAAATTTAGAAAACAAAAATCGTCTAACTCGTGGTGTAACCAAAATCCATATTTTGTTGCTTTTTGAAACTGAAAAATCGATTGACGGCAAAAAGTATATCTATCTGTACGTCTGTCTGTCTGTGGTCAACGCTAGCCCTTAAACCGTTCAGCTGATTTTCTTCAAAACTGATATTCTCCTATCGATTTGGCTGACGTCAAGGCTCTTGGAATTTGAAACCGATATTTTAACTTGGGGGTTCTTAAAAACGGTTGACATTTTCAAAGTTTTCAAAAAATGTCTCCAAATTTTGTTCGATCAAATTCTGTTGTTGAATAGTGCGAAGAACGTTCAAGAGAATGATGCAGGTATCAGTTTCGTTGATATCTCGAATTTTTTTAAAAATTGCCAAAAACAATTTTAAAACTGCAAAAAGAAGATACAGATTTTTGTCCCAAACAAGTCGGTTGTACAGAATTAGCACTTGAAATAAGGTCATGTACACCTTTTTAAAGAAACGAGTAGTTTTTGCATCAATTGCGTTTTACATTTACCAAAATTTTGTTTCTCAAAAACCGCTCCAATTTTTTTCTTTAAATTTTGTTCACTTACGTGATAAGGGACGTTAAAAATATGGCGCTAATCCTATTTCCGGGTGACGCTTGTTTTTTGGAAAATTTCAAAAAATTATTTTTAAAATACAAAAGCAGAGATGTAGATTTTTTCCTCAGACAACGTGTTTTACATGATTAGTTCTTTAAAAAAGTAATGTTTTCTGAAAAAACAAGTAGTTTTTTGCGTAATTGGTGCTTGCAATTTGCGAAAACATTTTTCTCAAAAACTGCTCCAAATTTTTTCTTAAAATGTTCTTCGTCATGTGTAATAAGGGATAATAAATAAACTAGTGGTACTATAGAATGGCACAGACTTCCTCGCAGAACTTAGTTTTCTAATCTCTACAATTTGAACTAGTTTTACTGTTATGAATAATGATCTTCCCAGATACCTTCTTGGGGCGCCCAAAGAACATTTTGTTTCACATTCTCTGGATTTTTCGGCTTCCTCATGAAACCTCCTTACACTTATTCCTATTATATAACTGTAGCTGCCATGCATAGCAAAGATTTATTTATTTTTTTGGTCAAAGAAACAGTAAAAACTATATATGACGGATTCTGCGTAATTAAAATTGACCAGAGAATTTGTTTACAAGCTACGTGTTTTTTATGCGCATGTGATGGGGAAAAGCGCGAAGTTGGAGAACTGATTTTTCGTAATGCTTGTGTAAAGCGAATGAAGTGAGCAATAACGGGGTCATTGCAAGATGCTAATTTATTATACATATCTCGAGAACGAAATATGATAGCACCAATCGGATTCCGGAATTTTGAATAACGTTCAAACGCCATTTAGATGAGACAATAAATATTTGCAACTATTGCAAATGTATAAACAACTTCCAGCTTTGCAAATCTCGAGGGGGAAGAGTCTACTGATGCCCGGAGCCGAAATACGCAAATTAATATTTTTGCAACAAATTATCAATTAAAAGAAAACAAATTCGAAATATGCGTTAGAAAGCCCGGGCAGGCTCCGGAAAGGTGCCTGAAATGAACATTTTAAAATAGCAGTTTCACAGGAGTTACAAAGTGTTTGCAAAAAGTTAGTAAATATGTTGTTAAAATGCTAAATATTTACTGGTCTATTGACAGTAATTCTGGACGGAAAACCTCCGCTCAGAATTATTTTTTCCTCATGACATACGCGCAGGCAAAATCTCTCCTTCGGCAGGGAATTATGACGATATTTCCGCATCATACGTAAGCGAACTAGGCCGCCTCCCCCTGAGACAGCGTTGTTTCCATCCATTGGGGTTTTGCACTAATCACACACAACTGTGGTCTACCTACTAACGACTGCTCAACGCGTCCCTCCTCTCGGCCGCGAGGTAACCAAGTTTCTCGGCGCCGCGGCGCGCCGTTGAGAAGATAGAATTTCGCCGGCGGGCTTTCGTGCGGGATGGGGTACCTAGGGACATGTAGTACATAAACATATTAATTCAATAATAACCTTTAGAATGTTCTTAAAATTTCGGCGATTTCGAAAGTTCGAAATTTTCGATGACAGATTTCGAAATTTTCGGAGATGGTGTAACGGTTAGCGTATTGGACTGTTATACCAAAGTTCGCGGGTTCAAACCCAATCGAAGCCATGGATTGTTAGGGTCGAAAAAATCTTTCGTACGCCTTCCTTCGGAGGAGAAGTAAAGTCGGATGTCCCATGTTAATAGATTTACTGCATGCGAAAGATCCTCAAGCCTAAATGACGCCTCTGAGCAAAATTCAAAATCGCATATTTTGTCGCCCACGCAATACCTTCTTTCTCCGCTAGTTGGTGAAAGGAGCATAGCGAAATTTGCGTGGTCAGACGGAAGAGCAGGCCTCATGGCCTGAGTCTCGCCACGTAAAATAAGGCAATTCAATTCAATAAAATTTCTTTTTGTTACAAATAATATGCTGCAATACATTGGTGCATCACAAAAACAGGAGCATCAACAATGTCATATCCAATAGAAGAGAAAAAGTTAAATTTAGAAAGTGTCCCTAGGTACGACCGTTCCCCTATACTGTAGGAACATGATTTCCACTTTTTCGTTAGCAGGGACCAACAATAAGAGATTTTGTTGAAAATCTTCCGTTTTTCGGCGCACGATAACGATACCGGGACTTTCTTTTCTTACAATGCAAGTGCGAGAAAGTAAAAGGAAGCTTGGACAGTAAGATTGGGTCAAATTGAGCGGTGAACGCAAAATATGGCAAGTATCAAACTAGTTTATCATGCAAAACCGGTTGGACACCAATTCTCATCGGTACAAAAAAATCGGACACCACAGTTAGCAATGCCAATTCCTCAAAGTACAATCTAACATACGGCAACATTTCTTTACACCGTTGAAACGCACACATGACACCGTAGTAACCAAAGACAACTACATTACTCTACACCAGACCTGCACAGAATCTTGCACTTTCGCTGACGTCAGGAGCTGTGCGCGAGCAGCTAGGGGGCAAATGCGAAAATCGATGAAGAGGGGCGACGAGACTCATTCAAAGAATGGGGATCACCAATTAAAACGGGCAATTCGAATCACAGCGCGTAAATTGAAAGAGCAATCGGCGAGAACATTTACAGTTCAAGTAATATTGCCTTTTGAATTATATTGTAAATGTTTGTTGTCGATATATGACAGTGTGATATATCAAACTACAACTAATTATACATATTTGATTTGAACACAAGTATTATAATTGCTAGTAGGGCTGATAGGGCTGCTTGTAGGCTTGATTCGCTTTGCTATGATGTACTCACAAATTTAGTGTTTTGCAAAACAGAAAATTATGATACTGAATTGTTTTTGTATGATCATGGCAGCAATAAACTATTTTCTCATTAACTATGTTTAAATGAATAAGACGATTCTATGAAAGCTAAAATATATATTTTACTTTCCCGTATACATACACACCTGCGGAGTAATATACGTAGTACAGGGAAAGTTATGTAATGCTGCGCAAAAATAACGGCGAATTTTCAGCAAAAAAAATTCATTGCCGGGCAGCGATAACGAAAAAGGGAATAAAACCAGTTGCTAAATTAAGAAAAAATTCCCTAATACGTAGCGTAGCCACGATCCCTGTTTTGCGTCTCCTTGATACCCCAAAACCGATTGCCAGCAAAACGTCCGCCTGTCCGTCCGTCCTTCCGTCCGTCTGTGAACAACACTAGCGCATAAATTAAACATAGGATTTTTTTTCAATTTGAAGAAACACCTGTCGATCTGGTTCGAGTCGAAGCTTTGAGATTTTGAAAAAGATTCTATAACATTTGTGGTACTTTACAGGAAGCCCCCGGACATTTTAAAAATTTTCTCAAAAATAGCTCCAAATTTTTAGTTTAATTTCTTGGAAGAATAGAGTAAAATACACTATTCTAAACAAACAAAGATTAAGTGGCGATAGATGGCAGCTGCAAGAAAATGTGGCAAGTCTGGATAGCAAGCCGAGACTAAAAGAAATAGAAACTAATACGGGAAAGTCTGTTCCATTCCGTAGTACACACTAGTTTATTCTTGAAAAAAAGATTATTTTCTGCTCTAATTTCTGACAAGAGTGCATTCTATATTTCTAAAATCAAAACCAACGAACACTATTTATTCATCGTTTACGACATCGTATAAAATATCAAGCCCTTTGTATTCTATTTAACAAGACCTATGATAGTCACATGATTGTCCGTAACATATCGTCATAGGAGGTTTGTTGGTTGATCTCTTTTATTCAGTTTCATAATGGGGAAAATGACCAGAAATAGATGTGCTATTAACTATTACCCTACTTTACATTGCCACATGTTTTACTTTTATGTCAATCTTGATGTAAGAAATTGTTCTCATAATTTTCTTCATTTTCTATGATTTGGAGATTATAGCATTTCTAGCGAACCAATTTTTAAATTGTACCTTTTTTGCTAGTTAGAAATGAATAATAACGTTTTAAAAATGCTATTGCTATAAAATGTTGCTTAAAGTGTCACAATGAGCATGCTAATTTTTTTAATTAAGAAAGAAAAAGACGTACAGTGATGGATACGAAGATGGATACACAGCATTTCACAGAAGTAAAACAGTGAATTATGGCCCTTGTAACTTCGGATACTGGATACTCTCAATTTAAACAAGTGGGAATATAAGTTTTCAACATGCATTAGTACGAAGCCCAAGCATTCAATTTACGCGTCGTGTCGTGCTACGTTAGATTTCCCATTCCCCACAAAGCTTCCTACTCACACTACTTGCACTTTCGGCGCTGTCGCGGGCAGACGGTCGGTTCCTAAGTGCAGAATGCCCGCGGGAGCAGGCGTTTGTGCAAGTCTGCTCCACATTATAGAAAAATACGCTGACACCGTAGTAACCAAAGTTTGTCCTCTGAAGCAGTGCAATCAACCACATTTACTATTTCTGTACACAAGAGTAATTTAGACATCGTAGTAATTAAAGCCAAACCTCGGATTACAGAAACACCATTTCTTTACACTGGAGAAACATACACAGACACCGTAATAGCCAAAGCTACAACAGCAATATTTCTCTACACCATAGAAACATAACACTGACACTGGTAGTAACCAAAGGTATTCTCCTAATGAAGCGCAACGT